>CM018049.1:18961981-19186981 GCA_008638375.1 Nyssa sinensis | reverse complement strand
GTTTTAGATTTGAGGCCATTATGGACACTTTTACTTATGTAAGGAAATCAGCAGATGATCAATTCCTACAAACAACACCAAACCATTTCTATTAAAAATTGAATGGACTTGAAGAAGGATTGAAACAGTTATGAAGGATTCCTGTAAAATAAAAGGAGGTAAAATGAGTCACTAGAGAGGCCTCGGTGATGGCCATTCTAACGATCAAGTCAGGGGGAAGAAAGAAATAATCTTGCCAAGAATTTAATAGGAATTTGACTTAGGTTTTTAATGCATACCTTGCTTCTATTATATAGTGGATTGATTGTCATTTTTTAGGGGATCTCTTGTAAAGTAAATCACGGAAGTCCCAGATTAATCGGATAAGAACGAAAGTCGCAGTTTCCTTGTGGGAGTAAGGATTCTAGGTCTGTATCCAAAACTACATCGAAAAATCTATTTGGTACATAAAATGCCTTGAGATGCTCTGGACTAAGATGTTGGTACTACAGGCAACCACCTCAAGAGAATGGGCTTTTTGTGTGACTTCCGATCTAGCCTAGGTTTACTACTTAATTAGCTTTAGATTTGTGATGAGGACAATACATGACTTAAAGTCTATGTGTCCTAATCTTAACGGTGGTAATATTTTTAGTCATATCACTTGTAATTATGGTCTCTACCTATATGTTACTTTCTCACGATTTTTGTATTTTTTTTATTGTCTCAAAATATGAGTCCAATTTAAAAAATTAAACAAACTATTACCAAAATTTTATGTGAAGGTAATAACTAGTGTGAATAAAAATTTATTCGTTTGAGTTAAGTGTGAAAATATTAGATATTCATCTAAAAAGTTGATTTTCTAAAATGACTCATAATATGAGACTTTTTTTTGGGTACGAAGAACCCTTGCACTCTTTTTTTCTTATGTCTTGGAATTGAGGGTACAGTCATATATATATATATATATATACATATATAAAATAACTCGAATGCTAGATTTCAAGATAATGACCTTGAGTTTTTTTATTAGTCGAACAACCTAGTAAAGTCTATGCCTAAATTTCAATCTTAGGTCTTCTTTTCATAGTACAACCAGAATGTTAGAAATGTTTTGAAATTCGTATTTCACTAGAGCTGCTCTCTGAGGATTTATATTCAGAGAATTACTAGCAATAGTTACATTTGTTGCATCGTGCCAATTTGTATATTTCATGCGCGTGAATCACATGTTGCATGTGAAATACATGGATGACTATGCAAATTAGTCCTCCTACCCTTAATATCGCACTTGGAATTGGAGTATTTTTTATCAGTAATGTTGACATATAAAATCTTCACAAGGATAGTTATCATATCCAACCTGGTCTGTTGGACCAATTTAAACTAGGAAAATTTTGTAATGTAACTATTTAAGGAAGTAACCCACTTCTATTTAGTTGATCCGGTCCATTGTTGTTAGACTCACATGTCCCAAATGAGTTAGACAAACTCGGATTGGTTCCTTTCTTGAGGACATCTTGTAAAGTCTTGAACCCAATCACAATTACCACCAGACGACAAATATCATATGGAAACTTAATTATGTTTTTAAATTTTATATCCATTTTATTTTGTTTTTTAATTTAAATCCATTAAAAGTCTAACTGTTGTGGGTAGATGTAGGATGTTTACGCTCTAAGCATTGAATAAGAAGAAAAAAAGCTTCAAAGCATTTAATGCTTTAACTCTTCCATCTTTATAGATAGCACTTATGAGATCTATAAACAAATGGACATGGTGAATAAGAAAAACAACGAAGACAGAGAGAGAAATATTCATCGTATTGGGAGTGTCCTGTAATCAATTTCTTTTATATTCTTTTTCAACAGTGTTCTTATTTTCTCTGCCCATTGAAGTTTGCCTGAAATTAAACATTGTGTGTACTTGTATGGATTGATTTCTTTGCATTCACATATTTATCTATTTTATAGCATGTTATCAACATGAAACTCTTATCAATCGAGAAAGGTAAAATAATAGTAAATAAATTTTCTATTACTATAATCAATTATAAATTTTCATAAATTTGCATAGTTATTAAACTCAATCGATCGAACCGGTTGAATTGGGAACCAAGGTCTAAACTGGGCAGGGTCATTATTCTGACCGGACAAGGAAAAGAACTGGTTTGCACCGGATGACCCGGCTGGTCGGACCAGCGAATCAATGACCTGGGCTGGTTTAAGAGAACTAGCCACCACCACTTATCATGTATAACATGAAACTTTGTGGTTGCCAAGAGTCGAGTGTAAAACAATGAATTAATAGGTAAGCATGTCACATGTTCCTTGTTAAATAATTTACATATTCAGTATATATTGAATTATATTTCTGTTTTATATCAATAATAATGACATTAATGTAACAACAGTCATTTTTAAAAAAAAAAAAAATCTTACCAACTTTTCTAAATTTACATAACTATTTAATTTTAAATAATATTTTTATGATATTCTGGTTCAACCAATTGACCCTAATAGTTGAGCTAGTGACCCATCCACCCAGTCACCTCGTCGGGTTGATGCCCGAACTAGGTTTGATAACTATGTCAATTTGCAATTGTCGCACTAATACTACTGTTAGTATTTACTCTTATTTTTTTAATACTTTTACTTTATTATATCATACTTTTAGTTTTAAAATGTAAAATCTTACTAAACTTTATTTTTTTGCCTCAGACATTTTGGAAAAAAATTATTTTCTTGGATTTTTTATGTTGAAATTCACCTTGCAGTTAAGAATCTTGAAAATACTATTAAAGAAAGAAATACAACATCAGTTGCAAGATTGTGCTAGTGCATTGATATTCCTTCACCGTCATATTCATGAAGGATTAAAATCAAGATATCTTATGGTAAAAGATCCTTTGACCCTTTGAGAATTTTTTAAAAGAAATATAAAACCACCAGAGAACTGTTATTCTCTCAAAAGTTGATATCATTGGCAGGACTTGAGGGTATAGGATTTTAAATCAGTTAGTGAATATAATTTTGTACTATTTAGAATTACTTCGCAATTGAAATTATGTAGAGAAAATATTACAAATGCAGATATGTTAGAGAAAACATTTTTTACATGTCATCCTTCGAATGTTGTCATGCTGCAATAATATCGAAAGTGTAGATTTACTAAAAATTCTCACTTGATATCATGTCTTCTCCTAGTTGAACAACAAAATGACCTTGTTATGAAAAATCATCACTTGCATTCCACTGGCCTCTACATCATTCCCTGAAATGAACGGAATTGCATTTCCTAAAATAAATACAACTTCATCAGTATTGATAGAATCATAGATGTGGACGTGGTCGTGGATATAGCCATGGACGTGGTCATGTTCATGGATGGAATAATTACACATACCAACGTGGTCATTCCTCTAAATGTCCCTAGAAGAGACACGCCGCAACACCTAAAGTGCAATAATAATATAGAGGAAAAACAAGAAAAGAAAAAATGAAAATTGCCGCAAGATCTTGAAGAATCTTGCTATTGATGTAGAGGAAAAGGGCATTGGTTACATAGCTTGTCGTATGCCCAAAAATTTAATGGATCTTTACAAATCTTCAATAAAAGGAAAATAAATAGAAACAAATTTTATTGATGGTCCTATATACATCACACACTTAGATGTTGTAGATTTCTTCGCATATCTTGATGGGAAAATGATCATTTAATAGGTAATGGAAATGTCCACGCCACCTAATGTTTTTATCATATTACTTATAATATTTTACTTTAATGATCTTATCTTCTTCATTTATTTTAAAATATATATTTTTCTTATTTCTCATGATAAATGCATCTAATGAATTGATAAAGTTCAAGATGAATGGTGAAAACATGTGTGTGACAAACAGTGCAACTACACACACAATCCTTCAAATTAAAAGATATCTCTTAATTAAACGTAGAATTAGATGAAGAAAATTTCAACACAACATGTGGTACAACTAATCTAATTCAAGGCTCCGAAAGAACCATCATCATGTTACCAAATGATACAACATTTCATATAAATGATGTAATATAATTTAGCAAATCCAGAAGAATTTGCTCAATTTTAAAGATATCCACTGAAACGGGTATTATATTGAGACTATTACTAGAGTTAATGTGGAATATCTTTGCATTACTTATATTTTTCAAACAAGAAGCATATTTTGAACCCGAAGTTCACCGACCCAAATAATTTTATTTTTTGGCATGATCAATTTGGTCAACCACGGGCAATAATGAGGTATAGAATCATTGGAAACTCATATGGACATGCTTTAAAGAGTCAGAAGATTCTTTTGCTGGATGAATATCCATATATTTCTTGTTCTCAAGGAAAACTAATTTTTAGACCATCTCCTACAAATATTAGTGTTGAATGTCCATCCTTTTTAGAATGCATTTAAGAAGATATATGTAAACCTATACATCCACCATATGGATCATTTCCTTAATTTATGGTTTTAATAGATACATCAAGTAGATGGTCACATGTTTGTCTACTCATCTAGTAATTTTGCATTTGCAAGACTTCTTACTCAAATAATTCGGTTGAGAACACAATTTTCTGATTATACCATAAAGACAACACATCTTGATAATGGTAGTGAGTTTACATCCAAATCAATTGATAAATATTGCATATAAATTGGGTTTAATGTTGAACATCTAATTGCTCACGTACATACACAAAATGGTTTAGCTAAGTCTCTTATCATCTGTCTTCGATTAATTTCCAGACCTTTACTTATGTGAAAAAAAGTAATCATTTCTATTTTGGGGCATGCTATACTACATGGTGCAACACTAATTCATATTCGACCAACCTATTATCACAAATATTATCCTTTACAATTTGTACTTGGTCATCCACCAAATGTTTCTTACCTACGAGTCTTTGGTTGTGCTGTATAAGCTCATATTGCAGCCCCACAACATACTAAAATGGGTCCCTAATGACAAACTAGAATTTATGTTGGTTTTGATTCTTCATCTATTATAAGATATCTTGAGCCCTTGACATATGATCTATTGATGACGTGGTTTTCCAATTGTCATTTTGATGAGACAATTTTTCCACCATTAGGAGGGAAACACTGAAGTTAGAAGCTTAGCGTTTAGCGTAAAATTTATTAGAATGCATCAACATTATCTCATCTTGATCCTCGTACTAATCAATACGAATTCAAAATTCAAAGGATCATTCATTTGCAAAGTATAGTAAATCAATTACTAGATTCATTAACTAATATAAACAAAGTAATGAAATCGCACATACCGATTGTAAATACCCCTGAACGGATTGATGTCCTTATAAGACAATCTATTAGTACATCAGTAAATGAATCTATGACATGCCTAAAGTGTGGTTGACCTATTGGTGTGAAAGATAAAATTTCTCGGAAGAGAAATATGCAATAAAATAATAAAGTGGAAACTCCTAAAGAGATCACACATCATATGATGATTGATCAATTCAACGTCAGTAAAAAATACCTCTTGAAGAGGAAATACCTCCTGAAGTCGAAGTATCCTCTAACATGGAACAAGTAGCCCTTGAAGAGGTATGGGTACCTGAAAATATAAAGATCTCAATAAATTATATATCTAGTGGAGATATATGGGATTAAAGTGATATTATTGTTAATCCTATATTTTCCTTCTCAATATCACTTGATATCACCAGAAGTGATGAGGATCTTAAACCACAAAACATTGAAAAGTGTTGACATAGAAAAGATTGGCCAAAGTGAAAAGAATCAATACATGCTGAATTAGACTTGTTAGCAAAACGATAAGTGTTTGGACCTATAATCCAAATGCTTGAAAACGTAAAGTTTGTAAGGTACCAATGGGTATTTGTACAAAAACGTAATGAGCATAATGAAATCATCAAATACAAGGTTAGATTTGTAGCACAAGGTTTCTCGTAGAACTTTGGTGTAGATTATAAAGAGACATACTCTCCTGTCATGGATGCAATTACATTTTGACTTTTGTAGTTTCAGAAGGGCTCGACATGCTTCTTATGGGCATAGTCATAACATTTTTATATTGATCAATTGATAGTGACATATATATATATATATATATATATGAAAAATTCTAAAGGATTTAAAATGCATTAAGAAAATAATTCACAATCTTATAGCATGTATTCAATCAAGCTACAATAATCCTTATATGTATTGAAGTAGTCAGGGCACATGTAGTACAATCGTCTTAATGAATTTTATTGAAAGTAGGATATGTAAATAATCTAAATTATCTATGTATTTTCATAGAGAAGTCGGACATTGGATTTTCCATAGTAGCAGTATATATCGATGACTTAAACCTTGTGAGAACAGTTGAAGAGCTCACAAAACTATTACTTATTTAAAGCGAGAGTTTGAAATGAAAGATCTCAGAAAAATAAAATTTTGTCTTAACTTACAAATCGAGCACTTCTTATAAAGAATCCTCTTACATCAATCTGCATATAGATAGAAAGTTTTAAAGCACTTTTTTATATAAATAAATCTCATTCATTAACATCTCCTCTGATTGTTCGATCACTTGATGTGGAGAAATATCATTTTCGCCCATACAAAGATGATGAGGAAATCCTTGGTCCTAAAGTACCATATTGTTAGCCCTAAAAGTTTTTAACTAAGGGCATCTCAGTAATTTTGATAATCACAAAACATTATCCTATGGACTAATGTTTTGTCCAAGTGACAATGCAAATAGGTCATTTAGGTTAAAGAAGATTGTTGACCTAGAAAATGACAAAAGTCCGTCAAGCTAAAAGATTCCACCCAAGAACATGCTCCAAAGCAAAGATCAAAACAAGTGAAATGCTCTTATGACGATTCAATAAAATTAGACACACTTGAGCCCAAAGATTCAAGTGAAGACTTTCATTTCTTTATTTTGGATTTTGAGTGACATTAGGATTAGATTGATCATTAGTCGTAACATCTTCCTATTTAAAATGATTATCTAAGAACTAACCTCAATTTATTTTTTAAAACAAAACATTAACTTAAATTTTGAAAGATCAAAAGGATTTGACAAAAGTACACTAAGAAAAATAAGCTAGAAGACACTCACTGTCTAAGCCAGTCGACTAGTTCATGGAACCAGTTGACTGGTTCTTAAAACTTATTTGTTATACTAATCAAACCAGTCGACTAATCCTAAAAAACAGTCGACTGAGTGATATTTTACAAAACAGCCTATATACTTACTATTTAAATCAGTCGACCTCTAAGCAGTTTCAGTCGACTGACCTTCAAAAGAAAAATTAGTGTATAAACAAAACCAGTCGACTGATTCATAGAACCAGTCGACTGGATGACCAATTGATGAATTGTTTGATCATACTATCCAAATCAGCCGACCTAAAAGCAATATCAGTCAACCACTTCTCAAAGAAAAAAAACAGTGTACAAATAGAATCAGTCGACTAATTGTTCTTAACCAAACGAACCTTAAACTCTCTAGAAAAGTCAGTTGACCTAATCAATCAACCAGTCCTTGTTTTATTCAACCGGTTGATGATTTAGTCGAATGATTTAGTTGATCTAGCAATAACAAATTCAAATTTTGAACAGACAAAAAGAGAAGAAACGATTCTTTTTGAAAAGCAATAGACATATACTTTAAAGGGATATTAATAGAAGTCTTTTAGGACTTTCTAATCCATCTCTTATAAGCTTACACAATTACATCTTTGTTATTGATTTTAGATCTAACATCTTCTAAATCTGGATTTGAAAGTTATACTCAAAGCCTACACTTGATCTATCTATTGAGAGTGAGCATCTTATTGCACCAAAACTACTCTAAAATAGAGTGTTATTTGGTAAACATCTTTGTACCATCTCATTGCGATGAAAGTTGTGGGTAGGTGCTACCCAGTGAGGCAAAATGGCATATTTTGCTAGGATAAGAGGGCTGCAGTATTTTCTTTGCAAAGGTTTGGTCTCCACTTGTAAGGAGGTCATGATAATGGAAAAACTCAAGAGGGGATACTTGAGTCGAAGACGTAGAAAGTTTTTTAAATCTTGTAAAACTATTGTGTTTGCTCTCTCACTCTTTTATTTATTTATTGTGCATTTACAGCTTTCATTTTTAAAGATCTAAAAAGAAACCAATATTTATAAAATACCATATTCACCCCCCCTCTAGAGTAAATATCTGGACAACACATATCTTAGTGTAATTGACACTTTCATAACGGCTGGGTGTAACGTAAATGATCCATTGTTAAATAGGTATTTAATAGTTGTAAATAGCATAGTATAATTACGGGTTAAGAGTGAGGCGCTGTGGATTTGAAAGGACGTTTGATGGACGTTAGAGGGGCAGTTCATTAAATAAAGAGACAAAAGCAGGGCTTTTTTGGGATGTAGCGTCCAGAGGCTTACGAAATTGTCCTCTCTGTATACTGTACCTACTGTACACCACACCCGTATCGTAGCTGTCATGTGCTAGAGAAGATACGGCCACGCCATTTGGAGGGTACTGTTTTGGCCTTTTGGGAAATGTTACACACTTTGGCTGCGAGGTGTACGATGTCACCACCTCCACTCCTACTCCACCACGTGTGAAACCTCATATAAGTACAAGAGACATACAACGATTCCTCTGGAATGCCGGGACCCAACGTTCTTTATGCGCAACGTGGCCTATCGATCTAAGATGTCTTGGAAATTCAATGATCTGACAGTTGATAGGGGGAGCTCATGATCTATACCATGGATTATTTCTCTTTTTAGCCTTTCTCCGCTAAGTAGTGTCACAACCTTGGGTGGGCCACTGTCATGACTCTGCCACATGGTGGACACTCTATCCATGCATTGCCATTACACAATTTTACTTTTCTTTATTCGGCTAATTTTTTTTACGAAGAAATTACACACTCTTTTGAGAGTTTTAATAATTATATTAATTTTTTATAAATTTTTTAAAATTATATTAAATTTTTTTATTGACAAATTATAAATATTTCGTTCAGTTTGGTATACCACATAGTGACAGACTAATTTTCATGTGACACGTGTGACTACAGACCAGTTAAAGCTCAACCATCCAGAACAGAGTCAGACATTTAGCCTCCAGAACTCACAAGACCGAGCACAAGGCTTTCAAAGCATCCATCAGGGTTCAGAACTCATCACTGCCTTGAATATCCTACCGAGCTAAGAAAAAAGAAACAGTCTTCAACAAGGAAACTGCCACCTACAGTTATCTATCAAGAGCAGTGTCCAATATAGTAACTGCCATTCTCCGATGATCAAATTCCTACATTCATGGCTTCAAATCCTAATCAACTTAGGAAACCCGTAACTTATAAATAAAACCCTAAGGTACGCTGGTAGATTCATGCTCATTCTTTGGTTTACAATTACAGTCTTTCAATTCAGTTTTATTGACTTAAGCATCGGAGCGCCTACTGCCGGAGCCAACCCGATGACCCTCTGATCCTTCTCTTTGAGTGTTCCTCAGGCAACGAAGTTTGGAGCCCATACCGACCAAAAAGTGCACCATCAGCTGGCGCCATCTGTGGGAACAACAATTGTTTTTTCGACAAAGGTTCTTTTCTCTATGAACAACCTTATTCCTCTTCTCATTAGGGAATCATGGCTCCCAATCTCCGACCGAGAAAGAATGCTCAAAACCCTCAACCCCGGCCGCCTGCCAGACAAGGAAGGGGACAAACAACTGATCCCATGCAGCAACAGCATGACCTAGTTAAGCGACAGAACGAGTTAATGCAAGAACAGCTTCTTGCCATGTCCAAAACTCTAGCGATGCTTGCCCAGAATTGTGGAACCAATCCTTTGAATCCACCCGTCAACACGGCTGATCAAATGACACAACCTCCTACTGCCACCACGGACGGAGGATTCCATGAAGAAATTCCCAATAACCAACCGGTGTACCCCCAAGGTACCACCCACATTAGCAAAGACCCCCAGCCATCAGTAGCCGCAGGTAAGGGGATACCAACCTTTATTCCAGACGTTCACTATCGCAGCACCACAAGGATCCTAACTCCAATGGCTTCTAGGGAAAACACAGTACCTGTAACACCCCGACCCGAGTTAGGTGGGACCGACTTGAGTTAGACAGTACCCGACTTGGGTTAAACCGGGTCATGACATGTAATCCCAAAAATTTAAAGTTAGAAGTCAATCAAAATATTAAATTATTTAAAATGTTAGAATAATAACTGAAGGTCAAGAATAAAGTTTAAAATGGGTGAGTAATATCAAATTGACCAATAAAGCTCAAAAGTTGAAAATGGCCAAAACGATTCGATTCTGAAACTGAATTGGGAAAAAATAAATAAAAATGAAAGAATGAGATAAAAAATAAAATAATAATAATAATAAATAAATAAATAAGAAATAAAAAATAAATAGATCAATAATAATAATAATAATATAAATATAAACAATTAAATAAAATATATATGTATATATATGGTTGTATAATTTATATGAAACTATATATATAATTGTATATATATATATATATATATATGTAGGATGGAAACCATGTGCGGCTAGCACATGGTTTGTAATGAAGAAAGAAAGGAAAAATAAAAAAAGAAGTAAAGAAAATAGTGGGATCAGAACATTGAGTGTGCTGTACACATTACTTGTGTGTGTGGGAAAATCTGAATTGAAAAAAAAAAAAAGAGAGAAAGAGTGGGTGGGAAATTCAGAAACTGAAAAGAAAAGAGAAGAGAGAGTGGGTTGGCTAAATGAGTGAAGGGCTGAGTGTATATAGTGGTGTTAGTGTGCATGGTTGAACAACTGCAGGAGTGAAAGTGTGTGCTCGGGTAGAGAGAGAGAAAAAACTAGAGAGAGAAAGTGAGAGAGGGAGAAGAAGGAAAAAAAAAAGAAAAAGGAAGAGGTTACTCACATGGCTACCTGATCTAAAGGGGACCACAAATTCTCAACCAAGAAGAAGAGAGAGGGGAGAGAGAGAGCACTGTTCAGAAGGTGAAACACCAACTCTTGAATTTTCCTTTCTTAAAATTTTGATACGGTTTGAGTGATTTAGGAGTCTAAATATGCATGCATGATATCTAGAATGTGTAAACTTGATTTAGGCATGAAGTTTGAACCTTGAAACAGCCCTTAGAATACCAAACCCGTGAAGGCTGCCATGGATGACCTTGACTAAGATGGGTTTGAATCAACTTACACTGAACCTAGTTTGGTTTGTTTAGACTTAAACTAGACACTTCTATCATGCCAAAAACCTACATACGCGACCTCAAAGACTCAAAACCGACCCTCTAATCACGACTTGCAGGTTCGGGTTTAAAACCCAAACTCACAAAAACCTCGATTAAACTGGGATTTTAGGATAGCAACTTGAACCCCACGATGCAAGGGTCACAACGCAAAAAACCCCATGAGGATTGGACCAAAAATGGGCATTTGAGAACCAATTGCAGGTTCGGCTATCGTTTTTTAAATAGAGCCATTAGACCTTGATTCGATCCCCCAAATGAATGATAAAATGTCAGTTAGGCTTCCAGAAGTAGATTAAAATGGAAAACAGTGAGAAACTGTGGCCAAAAACCTACGAAAATGGAGAAAATTTTTTAGGGTTTTTAGTCGCATAGTGTTGTCGTGATGGAGAAGACAACCCTATTCGGGTCGAGTCTCGGGTTTTGGATCTAGGTTCAGGTCGGGCCGACTATTATAAAATGGATCTAGATAAGTGGGACGACATCGTATTGGACTGGGGATAATAAACCGCCGACGTCATCCTGACGTCAGCATGATGCGTTAAACCAAACTGAACCGTTTGGTTTTTAACCAAACTGAACCGGTTCAATTAAATAGGGGCTGAACCGGTTGGTTTGTTTTAAAGTTTTTTGAAATTAAATTTTGACCCCCCAACTTTCGGTTAATTGCGAAATTACCCAGAAAATAAAATAAAAATTAATTTAAAACCCTTTTTAAATTTAGAAAATTACCAAAACACCCCTAAGCCAAAAATTAGTCAAACAAAGTCCAAATAAAATAAAAGAATAGTGTAACCCAATGTTTTCGGGCATTTCAGACTCAACAGTGGAGTCCGAATTGTGAAATTAAGTCCCAAAAATTTAGACACGTGAAATGTAAAATTACCATTTTACCCCTAATGATACTCAGGGCCAATTGAATACAAAAGGTAGTCCATTTTGACTATTTTGGGCAATCCGGACTCAATGGTAGAGTCCATTTTAGCAAATGAAGTATCGAAAAATATGACACGTAAAAACATAAAATCATAAAAATTCCCTAGGCTTAAAATAAATTACAGATACGCAAATTTAAATCTAGAAAACTCTAAACCAATTATATTCGACACTTTGAACCTAACGGTGACATCTTTTTGGAAAAAAATAAGGCCCGGCAACAAACTAAAAAATGGCCAATGAGTCTCTAAGACATAATGAAGCTATAGAAAGAGGGTAATTGGAATAGAGAGGGATTTAGATTGACAGTTAAAGTATGTGATACTTTGAACAATAAAGTAACAGGATTTTGAAATGTGATTTTAGGAACCTTCAACTAAAGGAAGGATTTTTGGAGTTAAGTTTTGGAATTCAGGTGAGTGTTTCATACCATATTGAGGTAGACATTTTCATTATAAATATAAATATTGAACTCTTTTATGATATATCGACATATGATATCATTTCTTCTTATAGCCTTTGTTTAACAGCTATACTGTATACATTTTGAACGATTTATTGACAACTATATTGTCTTCTTTGACTTAAGAAAATGTGTTTGTAAGATACTCAAATGTTAAATGATCTTCTTACAAATGTTTGAACTGTTTTAACTAAATATCAAATAAAGAACTTTGATTTGAGTAATTGAATTGCTATTGATGATTATTGATTTTGGGATATGATTTGAATATGATTTTGATGCTTTGAATAGAACACTCTTCTATGATTAGTCACTATCGAATAGGTTGTGATTTATCGAACCCATCCCACAGGGTATATTGTGGTGAGCCGGTATTGATACGGCATATCGAACTAGCTAGTTTATCGATCTCAGTCAGCGAGGTTCTAATTTGCTGGCCATAGAAGTGGAGTATATGATTTTGAATATAAATATTGAATATGAACCATGATTGAATATGATTTATCGAACCATGATTTTGAATTATCGAACTATGATTTATCGAATTATGTTATCAAACTACGATTCATTGAATTATGTTATCGAACTATGATTTATTGAACCAAGACTCATCGAACTGTGATTTATTGAACTATTATTTATCGAATTATGTTATTGAACTGTGATATTGATCTATTGAACTATGTTATTGATTTTCGATTTACGATTATCACTGAATTGAGATTTATTGGAAGTGAATTTGATACCGTTATCTTGTACTATAAATTAAGATAACATATGATATCTGATTATTGACATTTCAGTATTGAATTATATAGTGGTTTTGAAACCCTTGGTATGTTATGGAATACTCACGAGCTGTTGAGCTCATAGGATTTTTATCCAATATATTTCAGGTATCAATAGTGGCAAGGGCAATAGCGGTTTCAGTCAGAATAGCCGAAAGCTTATGAAGTTATGAACCCTTTTTGTATTAGAATTTTGTTAAGATATGATGTAGTCTCTTTTGGAAGTTATGGATTGTATGTCAAATATGGTACTAGCAGGCTTGGAAAAATTTACATCGTGTACTTTTGAAATTATTATGGAATGTATATATGGATGACTGATGTTGATTAGTGTATTGACGCTTTCGCAATTGAAAAAGAAATTTATTCCGCTTCGTTTGATTAGATGGAAAAGAGAAAAGGATTGTGATCATTGCAAAAGGCCTAGGTGGCCGATCACGAACCCTCGATCCGTATGGGCCGGATTTTGGGTCGTGACAGTACCCCTTGAGTTCCAACCACAAGCAACATTAGTTCCCCCAGTTCAGGAACACTAAAATCCTCCTCCAACCGTGGGACATGACAATCCCGTTCATATAGGAGCCGAAACTGCAAGACAAGAATCACAACAAATCCCGCCTAGGGACTCACGGAGGA
Organism: Nyssa sinensis; assembly: GCA_008638375.1. Classification (NCBI taxonomy): domain Eukaryota; kingdom Viridiplantae; phylum Streptophyta; class Magnoliopsida; order Cornales; family Nyssaceae; genus Nyssa; species Nyssa sinensis. The sequence continues at coordinate 19,172,880 of CM018049.1, read as the reverse complement.
CTGAAGAGGTTGCGGACTCTATGGACCACACTGCTGTTGTGAAAGGTATCCAAATCCCTCCAGAACAGGATGAGCTAACCAAGCTGTTTGGAAGATTTTCCACGCCGTTCACACATGCTATCATGGCTGAAGAGAGGCCAAGGAAATTTGTCGTCCCAAAGTTCACCCTTTATGATGGGACTAGGGACCCAGGGGACCATCTATCTCATTACCAGCACACTATGGCACTACATGGGGCTTTTGACACCTTTATGTGTCGTACATTTATAACTAGCCTCAAAGGCACTACTCTAAAGTGGTTTCACCACCTCCCATAAAGCTCAGTCACCAGCTTCTACGAGCTCGGCAAGAGCTTTCTTAACAGGTTCATGACCAGCAGAAGGTTAAGGAAGGGCCCAAAGTTCTTGCTTAACATAAAACAATCCAAAGGAGAGCCTTTCTAGGATTACATTGCATGTTTCAACACCGAGCTTACAAAAATTACAGATTGCACCCCTAGCTTTCTCGTGGCTGCTATAACCTCTGGCTTTACTCAAGGAGGCTTCAGGGATTTTCTGACAAAGAGCCCCCTTGCCGACATGGCAGCCCTCATGGATCGGGCTAGAAAGTACATAAACTTGGAGGAAGCAAAGAATACCTCTCAAAAGGTTAAAGAGCAAGCCCAGCAAGACGACCAGAAGAAGGACTCCAATACAACTAGGAAGAGGGTTAGAAGCCCAGATAAAAGAATCGGCCTGCAGCATTCCAAATAACACTGGACTAAGGGGATTTGCCACCTTCACTCCTCTGAACGCCTCCCTAGCTCACATACTTCGGCAAGTCCAAACATGTGAAAACCTAAGGTGGCCAGAGCCAATGAGAGGCAATCCTGGAAACAAGGACCAGAGTAGGTATTGTGATTTCCACAAGGACTACGGGCATACAACTGATGCATGCAGGTCCCTTAAATTGGAAATTGAGTAGCTCATACGAAGAGGACGGCTACGAGAGTTTGTCAGGCAGGACGGGAGGCAAAACCCCCGCGATGACAAACCCCAGCAGAGAAGGCTGAAGTAGAGGCCGAAACAAAGAGATGGATGAAACGAGCCTCAACAATAGAACAATCAGGTTATCTTCGTCCTCCATGCAAACATCCCAGCATTAGGAATGTCTAATAAAGCAAGAAAATGGTATGCTTAAGAGGCCAAAATTGCTCCCAGTATCCTGCAGATCACTAATGTTGAGAAGAAATTGAAGCCAGTACCTGAGATCCAGTTCTCAAATCAAGATCTTGTAGGGGTGCACTGTCCTCACAGTGATGCCCTCGTCATCTCTCTCAAGATTCCCAACTTTAATATCCAAAGAGTCCTGATGGACACAGGGAGTTCTGCGAATGTGCTATTCTACGAACCCCTCAAACAGATGAAGATCAATCCTAACAACATCAAACCCACCATTGCAATCATGGCAAGATTTGATGGGAACCTCAGTATCCACTAGGGAGGATTGACCTTCCCACCACAGTAGGAGAATAAGATGGGAAAAAGACCACGATATCAAAATACATGGTTCTGAACGCCAAGTCCTCTTACAACGTCATCATTGGAAGACCTTGGCTATACCAAATGGGAGCGGTCACCTCGACCCTCCACCAATGCCTGAAGTACGTCTACAATCATGCTGTTTATTCCATCAAAGGATGTCAATCGACCTCTCGAGAATGCCACACTCTCATGCTCAAGGAGAGGGCCTCCAAATAACAATTACTGCATACTCATGAATGTGTGGGTTTGGACCTCACCCACCATCACGAGATAGAAGATTGTCCCTCCAGAATTGATAAACCCCTAAGTCCTAGAGGAAAGGACAGTAGGGCCAAGCCCATAGGAGAGCCAATCAGGGTGTTGATCAGCTCGGAAAAGTAGGGGCGTTACTTACAAATTGGTCCAAACCTAACACCTACCGAGCAGGAAGAAATGATAAAATTCCTAAGAAACCACCTCTCGGTGTTTGCTTGGGAAACAAAGGATATGGAAGGCATAGATCCAGACCTCATCACTCACAAGTTGATGGTAGATCCTGATCACCCCCCAATAAGAGAAAAAAAAAGGACACTCGCTCCAGAGCGACATTAGATCATTAATGAGGAGGTCTAAAGACTACTTGAGGCCAAGATGATACGAGAGGTATTTTACCTAGAACGGCTAGCCAACACCGTTCTGGTCAAGAAGAAAAATGGCAAGTGGAAAGTCTGTGTTGACTATACAGACCTCAACAAGGCTTGTCCCCAAGATAGCTTTCCTCTGCCACGAATTGACCAGCTAGTTGATGCCACTGCAGGGCATGAGCTTATGAGCTTCATGGATGCTTACTCTGGATACAACCAGATCCAAATGTACCCTTCAGACCAAGATAAAACAGCTTTCATTACCAAACAAGGTCTCTATTGCTATAGAGTGATGCCGTTCGGACTGAAAAATGTTAGGGCAATATATCAGTGCCTGGTCAATAAGATATTCGGTCCTCTGATCGGCAACACCATGGAAGTTTACATAGATGATATGCTGGTCAAAATCTTACAAAAGAGCAGTCATCTCCAGCACTTAGCTCAAAGTTTTGACATCTTAAAGCAACATAAGATGAAACTGAATCCCTCAAAATGTACCTTCGGTATAACCAAGGGAAAGTTCTTGGGTACATTGTCTCTCAGAGAGGTATTAAAGCAGATCCCACTCAAATTAGGGTGTTGATTGGGATGGAGTCGCCAAAGACCAAGAAAGACATTCAAGCTCTGAAAGGCAAAATTGCAGCTTTGAGCAAATTTATCTCCAAGTCCACTAATCGCTGCCTACCGTTCTTCAAAGCCTTGAAGGGTAACAGAGCCTTACAGTGGTTAGAGGAATGTGAAAAAGCTTTCCAAGAACTGAAGGAATACCTAGCTTCCCCTGAACTGTTATCAAAGCCAGTCTAAGGGAAAAGCTACTCTTCTACCTTGCTGTCTCAAAGAACGTCGTCAATTTGATGCTGGTCGGACAAGGGTGTTCAGAAGCCCATATTCTATGTCAGCAGAGCTCTATTAGAATCAGAAAAAAGATATCCTGAAATTGAAAAGCTGGCATTTTCTCTCATAGTTTTTGCCCGAAAGCTCCGACCTTACTTCCAAGCACATCCCATTAAGATTCCAATAGCCTATCCACTGAAATCAGTCCTAAAGAAACCCGAGGTCTCAGGACGTCTAGTCAAATGGTCCGTGGAATTAGGAGAATTTGACATATCTAATGTCTCATAGACCTCCATTAAAGGGTAAGCCTTGGCCGATTTCATTGTTGAGTTCACCCCGGCACTACAAAACATTGCACAACTTTGTGAAAGCTTGGGTACATGGCAGCTTTACACCGACAGATCATCTACAGACCATGGTTCTGGCATCAGCTTGGTACTATAATCCCCTGACGGTCTTATGGCAGAAAAGGCAGTCAGTCTGGGGTTCAGAGCTTCCAACAATAAAGCTCAACACGAAGCCCTTATCCTTGGGATAAAGCTAGCTCTGGAATACGAGGCTCAGAACCTCGAAGTCTTCTTTGATTCCCAACTAGTGGTAAGCTAAGTTCTAGGAGAATTTTCCATCAAAGACGATAAGATGCTTCGGTATTCAAAATTGATCAATTCGCTGAAGCCCTCCTTCCGAACATTCACAATCCAAAAGATTGAAAGAGCCTAAAACTCTGGAGCTGATGCTTTGGCGAATATGGCATCTCGTCTCAAGACAGAAGGAGATTCTACTTTAAAGATCTCTCACCAGTTGAGGCCAAGCATAAAAGAGGTTCAGGTCGCCCAAGTAACTAAACAAACCCAGAATTGGATGACTCCTATCCTCTAGTACCTGGAAGGAGGACTCCTCCCAGAAGACAAGAAAAAAGCCAGAAGAATCCGAATCAGGGCAGCTCAGTACCTGATCTTGAATAAAAAGCTCTACCGAAGATCCTATTCTCAACCTTTGCTGCGGTGTCTGGCTCTAGAAGAGTCCAAATACGTCCTGACTGAAATTTACGAAGGGATTTGTGGCAACCACAATGGCGGTAGAACTCTAGCCCACCGAGCTCTAACACAAGGCTATTACGGGCTTAGCATGTTGAAGCAAGCAAAAGAGTATGTTCGAAAGTGTGACAAATGCCAACGATTCACTCCATATCAGCACCAGCCTCACCATGAGCTTATTCTGATTGCCAGTCCATGGCCCTTTGCTCAATGGGGAATGGACATCATTGGGCCACTGCCAAAAGTCGCACCGAACAAGAAATATCTTATAGTCGCCATTGACTATTTCTCTGAATTGTGGAGGCTGAACCCCTCACACATATCACAAAGATAGAAGTCAAAAACTTCACTTGAAAGAATATTGTCTGTAGGTTCGGTATACCAGGAGTCATCATCACAGACAACGATACACAATTTACAGGGAGATTTTTCAAGAAATTCTGCCAAGACCTGCACATCAGTCACCATTTTTCCTCACCTGGTCATCCCCAAGCCAATGGACAAGCAGAAGTCACTAACCGGACCATCCTTGATGCCCTCAAGAAAAGGTTGGAAGAAGTCAAAAGAAGATGGGTTGAAGAACTCCTTGGTGTTCTTTGGGCCTACAGAACCAACAAAAGAACACCATCCTCTGAAACTCCATTCTCACTAGCCTATGGCTCAAAAGTAGTAATTCCTATGGAAATCGGTATGCCTACCCTAAGGACGGAAGCTTTCAACCAAGGGGCCAATGATCATCAGCTTGCAGAGAACTTGGACTTACTCGAAAAAAAGCGTGATCAAGCTAGAATCAGGATGAAAGCATATCAGCACAGGATGGCCAACAGTTCCAAATCGGGGTTAAAACCCCTAAGTTTCCAGATTGGGGATCTCGTTCTAAGAAGGGTATTCCCCAACACCAAAGATCCCACTATGGGAAAACTGTCACCTAACTGGGAAGGCCCCTATAGGGTAACAAAGATCTTCTGACCTACCACATATTGGTTAGAAGACATAACTGGGAATCCAGTAACCAGACCATGGAATTTAGAACACCTACGGAAATATTATCAATAAAAGTTTTTCTCTCTTATTCTTCCAAAAGTAGCCTCATTTTAATGCACAGATGTAATACCCTAACCCGGGTTAGCACGTATACCAAGGTAGACTGGGTCAGGTAGAGTACTATCAGTTGTAACCCGAGCTGTTTAAGTTCTATATTATGATATCACGAGTACTGGACAATTTTGGAATATGAACAGTGTCAGTTATACAGTTAGTGCAAGGCAATGTCGAGCAACCCAGAACTATGCCTCGTAATACGTGCACGCATGCAAACCCATGCATATATGCATATATGCATATACGCATACGCGTAGCCCGTCCAATATCAGTGTATGTGTACGTGATCAAAAACTAGTGTGTGCATATACATTTGATTATATATATATATATATGTATAAGGAATGTATAAATGATGTATTATATATGTATACATATATATACATATAAAATACAAGAAAAATAAAAAGAAAATAAAGTTGCCTAAGCAGCAGCATGCAGGTCGGTTGGGCATTGCATGTGTGTGTTAGTATGTAATATAATATATATATATATATATATACATACACAAATATCATCCAACCCATAAATGCAAAGGCTGAAGAGAGAAGAAAAAACAGAGATAAAATCAAGGAAAGGGGCTTTAGAAGGGGGAGAAACGAAGAAGAAAGGGGCCAAGGCGGTGGAGTGTGCGTGTGTATATGATATATATATATATATATACACATGCTATGTAAGGTAGAGAAACAGAGAGATTTAAAGGGCTGTAAGTTTTTTCATAAAATTGAGAAATTGTTGGGAAGAATCAGAAGCTGAACTAAGTTGGAATAGAAGAGAAAAGAAGGGGCTGCAACAAGAAAAATCAGAAATTATAGATGAGTGATTGTATTCTGTTTTTCAATTCTAGCATGATTCGTTTAATTCTAGGTATAAGGCCTAAATAAGCATGAAACATAGATTTAGTAGCAAGAAGAATCATCTAAAATGATTCAAAAACCAGTGAGAAACCCTCAGTTGCAAGTTTTACAGAATAAATTGGAATTCTAACATTTTATGTGTAAAACTTAAAATGGATAATGGCAAATGGTTGCTGTAAGGTGCAGAAAGCAATTAGAAAAAGAAATGGGGAGAAACAGTGAAGAAATCATAGGAAAAATGGGGTCGTCGGAAAATCGGTTCCCACTTAAAATCCCATATTCGAAGAGTTTTATTAACTGAATTATAAAACCAAGGGTAGAAATGAAATCCCCATGAGATTTAAAGGAGGATCACATTTGATTTGGGAGAAAAAATGATGGGGGAAAACTGACCGTCGCCGAAGAAGACGACTGTACACACCGGAACCCTACTGGCGTATTGCCGAAGAAGACAACACTGTTGTCTTGAATTGGGTTCGGGTCATGGGTCGGATCTGGGTCGGGACCCGACCGAAACAGAAACGGGTAAACCAAAATGACACAGTATTGCTTAAGTTTAAAAGGATTTAAAATTGAAATTGGAGTGTTTAGCTACGGGCTTAAGAAATTGAATTAGAAATTGATTTAGGAATAGGGATATCCTATTCCGGTTTTGAAGCCTAGCCACTATTTGGCTATCCTTAGTTAGAATAAGATTTTCTGAATTTACAAAGGAACCCAGAAGTTATGAAAATTATAATTAGATCCTCAAACTTTTAGTTATTATGATTTGACCCCCCAGAATAAAATATTAATTTAATTAAATTATTTAAAATAATAAAAAATTATGAAAATGCCACTAGGTTAAAAAGTAGTCAAACGGACTCCGATTAAAATAAAAGAATAGTGAATTTTTATTATTTCAAGCGTTTCGGACTTAAACGTGGAGTCCGATTTATGAAAAAAGGCCTTGAGAGATAAGAACCTATAAAAGTGCAAAATGACCAGTTTGCACTTTTTAGTACAGAAGTCCGAATTGAATTCCGCGAAAGCCTAAACCGACTTTCTTCGACATTCCGGACTCAATAGTAGAGTTTATTTTTTTAAAAGAGGAACTTAAGATATAAAGGCATAAAATTTGATGAATAGCTTAATTCAGGTGACGATAGACTGAAACGTGTTTCGTGAATTTTAGGAACACGAAAGGGCAAAAAGAAGGCAGTCTAAATCCTTCTGTTTCATAGACAGTAAGAGGTAAGTAAAATCTGATCTCTGCATGTGTTACATTCCAAGCCATGTCATAGTTTTTGTATATATATTGCCTATTGTACTCGATACATACATACCAGAGTTTATTGAGCCACATTGATATTGCCCTATCATGTGGGAAGCATTTATTGATTTCTACATATATCTCGATCATGATTGTACACTTGTGCACAAATTTCTTTATGTAAACTTGTACCTAGGGCCGTGAGGACCAAACAGTTTTATTCGAAGCAGTCTAGTAACCGTAGCCTCGAAAACTACCATTACGTCAGATTGCCTAGAGCTAGTTATGATTCTGCTATACTCTTCGTGGAAGATAGCATGATCCTGATATATTATTAGTGCCGGATTTATGCTCAGTCACATCTCCATTCTGATGCTATTTATGACCTTTGGGTCTAGGTTCCGAGTGGAACATTTACCCGTTGCTATGTGAAGCATATGACGTGGAGTTACCATGTACACAGAGCAGTATTATTCAGAGAGCCCAAATGGAACTGAATACGAGCTCAAGAGGATTTTCAAGCCCCATAAGAGCATCTCAGTTTTAGTTGATATCACTATTCTTCATTGTTGATATTCATAGTGTGATCATGTTATATTGTTATTGAATGATCATGAGATTTTACAGCTTTTAGTACAGTACTTACATTTCATACTTGATATAGCTCATGACAGTAGCAGTATGACATTGTTGGCATAGTAGTTTCATTTCCATATCATTTGACTTCCATAATCTGATATTGAGTTATATATTCATTGACTGGTTAGCATTCTTTTATACCCCTGTGCACATGGCAGAGTAAAGGACTACTTACTGAGTTTTCATAGCTCATCAGATACTACACAACATTTGACTTGCAGCCATAGATATCGAGGACAGACCCTAGAGTCTGATAACTAGGAGGTGGACCTTTACTTTTGAAGTTACAAGTGTAATACTTAGTATAGATAGTCTTATAGCTCTCTCATGTTATCTACGTCTTGGGGATGAACAATTGTATTAAGAAATTTTGTATTTCGCATTTTGTAAACATTATATATATCATATGTAGTTTTATTTATTTTTTTCTGCATTTTAGTTGTTACATGTTAGTAACACTGATTGTGTAGCAAGTTGAGACCCTTGGTTCGACAAGCAGCGTCGGATCAGGTGCACGACACTAGATTTGCATAGGGTGGGGTCTCGGGTTGTGACAACAGACCCCCAGGTCTGGTCCATCTTATTGACCCCTAAAACCATGTATCCATTACAAGTCCTTTAGGTCTGGTCCTCTTAATGCACAGACCCCCAGGTCTGGTCTATCTTATAGACCCCTAAAGCCTTGTATCCACTACAAGTTCTTTGGTCCTGGTCCTCCTAATGCACAAATCCCCAGGTCTGGTCCATCTTATTGACCCCTAAAGCCTTGTATCCACTACAAGTTCTTTGGGCCTGGTCCTCTTAATGCACAGACCCCCAGGTCTGGTCCATCTTATTGACCCTTAAAGCCTTGTATCCATTATAAGTCCTTTAGTCCTAGACCTCTTAATGCACAAACCCCCAGGTCTGGACCATCTTATTGACCCCTAAAGCCTTGTATCCATTACAAGTCCTTTAGACCTAGTCCTTTTAATGCACAGACCCCCAGGTCTGGTCCATCTTATAAACCTCTAAAGCCTTGTATCCACTACAAGTTCTTTGGTCCTAGTCCTCTTAATGCACAAACCCCCAGGTCTGGTCCATCTTATTGACCCCTAAAGCCTTGTATCCATTATAAGTCCTTTAGGCTTGGTCCTCTCAATGCACAGACCCCGAGGTCTAGTCCATCTTATTAACCCCTAAAGCCTTGTATTCATTACAAGTCCTTTAGGTCTGGTCCATCTTAATATGCAGACCCCTAAAATCCTTGTAGCTTGTGCAAGTGTTATAGGTCTGGATCATTTCTACACAAGGACAAACCTGCTCGGTTGCATCCCATGCTGAAGACATAAAATTTGATCCAATTACTCAAATACACATCTACAAATGTATTTTATCTGTAAATACCAATTTTGGTTCAGTCAATACGAAGCTTCCTATTTGATTCTAATCAGCCATGATAAAAGGAGTTTTGATCTTGGGAGATTTGCTACTTATCTTTCTGATGTTACGAACAAAAGTTCTAATCTGTTAAATTACTATCAGTCTTTTTACCAAGTTATTATCAGTCCTGATGGACACAAATGCCGAATGTGGACGGTTTGTCATCACAAAGTCTTCCAACAAGTTCTCTTATTACTCAATACAATTTCTAATTCAATTGCCTCCATTTTTAGATTCAAGCTCAGTTATTATCAAGTCTTCTTAAGCAGATTCAATCAAGTTGCTACAAGTTGCTTTGCTCAGAAGATAGCTTCTTGATCATAACCAGTTAAAGGACTGGTCTGGAATATAGCAAGTTCATGAACATCTTTGCTTACACTAATTATAAGTTTAAAGGGCTGAAGCCTAAGCATTTTTTACAGAACAGCAATGACTTGGAATAGTACTGAATTTACTTGGCATCCACAACAATTTACAAAATTTACAAGTATTGCTGTTCGGGAGAATAAAATTCGCAGGCCAGCTCGAAAGAAATTCAATTCCATTGATAAATATGTTCAGTACATCAGTTCAAAATGAAAAACAACAAAATACATATGGCAAGATCCTACACTACAGCTCCGGAACCAGCAGGGGCAGGCACCTCAGCTGAGGGAAGCTCGGGAGGAGCCACTTCATCATTTTCGGCCGGAAGGACTTCAACACCTTCAATCCCTGTCAAATCAAAGTCTGGAAACTTATCTAGAAGCTTGGATTTGAAGGTGTCGTACCCATGTTGAATCATCTCTCGACCCATCTCTTCGAATTCAGTCCTCATCTTCGTTTCAGTCTCGACCTTGGTAGATGCGACTGCGTCTTGAAGCTTCTAATGGGAGGCATATCGAAAATTATCAAATTTCTTTTGAAGCTCTTCTGACCTCCGAGCATGTAGGTCCCTTTCAAACTCCATGACGGCCAAAGAGTTGGACACCTCTTTCAGCCTCTCCTCAGTAGCATAGGCCGCAGACCGAGCTGTCCCCAACTGCAGCCTAACTTCATCCAGTTCAGCCTGAAGTTTTTCAACTTCTTTCGAATCTAGGGAAGTCTCCATCAGAGCAGTCAGACTGTGTATAGCCTGCAAAGTACAAAGCAAGCAAGTTAGTATACAAGAAAGAGAAAGGGAGAAAGAAGAGAAATTAGGAAGTTACCTTGATCTGAAGGGATGTCAGCTCGGCCATTAGCTTTTCCGACTTCTGCCCCCTATATTTCGGAGGGCCCTTAGCCTAGAATTCTTTGAGGGCCTTCTTGGCTGCTCGGTAGCCGAAATCATTCAAAGCTTTGGGGGCCTTAGTAGCTAATTTCCCTTTGCTTATCCGTTTGGTTGGGGCAGGAGGAACTATTGATGTTGGGGTGGGGGCCTCCCTCTCGTCCTCAAACTGAGTACGTTTGGGAGAATTGGAGAGAAGCCTCCTCCTCTTCACTTGTAGTGGGGGATCAACTAGGGAAAAGGTCTCCCCTACCTTTTTCATCGAAGGCTCTGGAGCCTAGTTTGCCAACAGAGACTTTTTGAGCTCCTCAACGTGTTTGTTAGCAGCCATTAGAATTTCTGGTGTTACAATAACTGTGTGAGCTCAGTTGTTGGTCTAGAGGAGTTGGTGGTACTGGTTTTGGAGGTCGATTGTAAAAATGGACCTCCTCCAAGCACTCTTATCTGCACAAAAGCAATGGTTAGTTAAGCGAGTTCAAAATTGAAAGCATAAACAGAAACAAAATTTTCACAAGAGAAGAGGGTCTCACCCTTAAACCCCGTACTTCGGGGGAATGTCGAAGTCTGGCCCTAGAAGTCTTCCATCTCCCATCCTCCTCCTATGAAGAAGTACCATTTCTTCCAAGTCTTATTGGAAGTAGGTATCGAGGACAGGCGTATGAACCCCTTATCAAAAGACATATAGAAAAGGCCTTCCGACCTCATATATTTTATATCCATATTACTACGGATCAAATCGAGGGTCACCTCGATGTCGTTCTAGTACCCTAACACTATAAACCCTAGAAGATACCTCCAACTATTAAGATTTAGGTCGGCAGGGCAACTATTGAACCAACAAAAAAACTACCTAGCAGATCAGAAAGAGGAAGTCTCAATCCCATCTCGAATTAGACGAGATAGACACAAATTTTTCCCTCTTGAACATCATATGGGCGATCTAAGGGGCTCGGTATTCTACAGGTGACATTTGAGGGGAAATCATATTTTTTCCTCAGTTCATTTATCATGCCCTGAGTTATGGCACTTTCTCCTTCTTCTATTTGGGAGGGCCTGCTAGAGGCCTCCCCAGCCCTATTTTTGGGTTCTATGAAAGCATCTACAATCCTAACCTTCGAAATGGAGGGGGATTCTCTCAACCTACTTTCGGCGTTACCGAAAGGACTACCACCAACAGTTTGGGATTGGGGAGACAGAAGTTTTCGAGGAACTTCCAGTACCATCTCTGACACCAGAAGATGTAGTAGATGCCGACATTGGCAGAGAATTATAAAATAAGGAGAAAAAGAAAAGATGGGCAAGAACAATAAGGGAAAAAATTGAAAACAAGCAGAAATGAAGGAGAATGAACTTGAAAACAACTGAAAATAAAAGCTTCGAATGACGAATACTCTTCAAGCCTCACTAGTCGCTACAAGTTAATAATGACGGTATCTCTCGCTCACTCTCGAAGGCAATGAAATGGTTCAGAAAAGGGTGTACTAAGCCTTTCCCCCTCTTTATATATGTTTTAGAAAAAGGGGCCTACCAAGTCGAACCGTCATGACAGTTATAGGCAGTGATGGCCTCGAAAGCCCAAGCATCGGCTGCGCAATAAATGACGCACCAACAGTCACCTTGGGAAACAGAAAGATAGGATGCTTGACTTTTCGGGATCTCGTAGCCCTAGTTATGCGTTGAGCTCAAACTAGGGCTCCGGGGGGGGGAGTAACTGATATACCACATAATGACAGACCAATCTCCATGTGACACGTGTGACTACAGGCCAATTAAAGCTCAGCCATCCAGAGCAGACTCAGACACTTAGCCTCCAGAGCTCACAGGACCGAGCACAAGGCCTTCAGAGCATCCTTTAGGGTTCAGAGCTCATCACCGCCTTGAATATCCTACCGAGGTAAGGAAAAGGAAACAGTCTTCAACAAGGAAATTGCCACCTACGGACATCTATCAAGCGCAGTGTCCAACATGGTAACTACCATTCTCTGATAATCAAATACCTACATTCATGGCTCCAAATCCTAATTAACTGAGGAAACCCGCAGCCTATAAATAAAACTCTAAGGTACGCTGTTAGATTCATGCTCATTCTTTGGTTTACAATTATAGTCTTTCAATTCAGTTTTATTGACTTAAGCATCGAAGCGGCTACCGCTGGAGCCAACCTGGTGGCCCTCTGATCCTTCTCTTTGAGTATTCCTCGGGCAACGGAGTTCGGAGCCCATACCGACCAAAAAGTGCAGCATCACAGTCTTTTTTTTTTTAAATGACAAAATTGTCCATTTCATTTTATTCTTTTTACATTTTTTAAAATTTTCACCATTCTTTTCTAATTTTTTTAAAGAATTCTTTTGTTTTATATATATAAAAATTTAAGAAAAATAACTTATTTAATTTTATATAAAAATAAATTTAAGCTTTTAATAAATATTTATTTGAAAATAAAAAAATTAATCAAAATTAAAAAAATGTATAAATAAAAACATTAAATGGGCAGTTTTGTCATTTTGAAGAAAAATATTGATTGGGTGGAGTAATTGTAGTTTGTTAGGTAAAGTAGTGAAGGTCGGTGTAATTTCAAAAATCTTAGAGAAGGTTAGTATAATTGTTAGAAATCTTAAGGAAAGTCAATGTAATTTACACTTATATTAACCTTTCTTATAATATTTCACAATTGGAAAGATTATAGTTATCAAAATCGGCCCGGCTGATCATACAGGTAAATCAGTGACCCGACCCCTAAATCGAGTTGTTTTCTAATTCAACTAGTTAATAAAATAACCTGGTTTGGAGTGGGTGACCTAGATGGTTGACCCACAAACTGTTTGATCCTAGGTAGTAGTATCTCACAAGCTAATGGTTGATCCTAATTATTCTCTAGTTCAACAAAAAAGGTCTTTTTCTCTAGAAAGACACAAAATAATAAATGCCGAAATGTAGAGGCTGCTCAACACCGATATGGTAAGAGAAGTTTACTATTGTCATGACCCGAAACCCACCTTGTGCGGATCTGGCATTGCGACCTCGGCCTGACCTATTTGTCGAACTGGATTTTTCCTTTAACCTTAACTTAACATGAATATATGAGTGTTATTAATATGCAATCAATAATTAAACACACAGCGGAAGACTTAATAAAATTTTTACATTTATAATACTAGAGTTCTTAAATATACAGACTCAAAAACTCTAAAATATAATTGTCCCCAAGATGTAGGTGATGGGAGAATACAGGACAAGCATTATACTTCGCTATCAGAATATTCTTGCAGTATATGTATCTGAAGCAACTCTATGCCTATTCGGGATTTCAATCCCTATTCTCAAACTGCGGCATCCTTACTTGAAATAGTCAAAATAAATTTGTAATGAGCTAACTTAACCCAGTAAGTAAATCCCTTTGCTTTGCCATGCGTCAAAGTCAGTATATGAAAGTTTATAAACCAAGATAAACAAGATTATGCCAATATGATAGCCAATCAAGAAAACAAGATGTCACAATAGCAAGTCACAAAATGTGAAGCAACTAAACTGACCCCTCGAGCCTAAGGCACATCCCATGATAGCAAAAACAATGAATATCAATGATATCAAGTATATATAAATCGTCAATAGGGATCTAGCCTAACCAATAAATGTACTGCCATAATAATAGATAATTGTTCAATATAAGAGATGCTCTAGCAAACATATGATCATTGACTGAAATGTAACATGATTATCCAAATGGATGCAATAATAGATTTGAGCCTCAAATTTGGTGGATGGAATACGATAAGGCCCGGCATGCCCTATCATTGTGCATATTCAACACCCCCTTTTGAGTAATTAACCTTGTAGGAACGCCAACTTACGGAAGCATGAATAGCATTGGGAGCTCAATTTTATATATCATCCCACTTGGACACTTCATCCCAAATATGATGGACATTGTGACCTGATCACAACTCCGTGTATGAATAATATATCAAAATCATAATTCTACCTAGAATATAAAAATGTGGAATATTTTCGTTCTCACACAGAGAACTATTGCCTCTTTAGGCCTGATATAAAGATGTATAATAATCACATGATCAAGATATAAAATTCAATTTAATAATATCCACAAGCTAGAATAAACATTGAAATGTGGAATCAATAACATCTGAATGTATAAAGGAATATAAGTTTTGGCGGTAACAAGAAATCATTGTGTGACATGGCTAGAACTTTACCACATGCAAAGATCAGATTTTACTTACCTCTTACTGTATCACTTAGAAAGTTAGACCCCTTTCTCCTTTCCTTTTGACATTCCTATTATTTAGGAAATACATCTCAGTCTATTTTTACATAGTCTATGTTATTCATCAAATTTTATATATTATTACTATAAGTATCTCATTTGCTAAAATGAACTCCACTATTGAGTCCGGAATGTCGAAGAAAGTCAATTTAGATTTTTACGGACTTCAATTTGGACTTCGGTACTAAAAAGGGCAAAATGGTCATTTTATATTTTTACGTGTCTTTATTTCTCGGATCCTATTTTCATAAATTGGACTTCACCATTGAGTCTGGAATGCCTGAAATAATAAAAATTTAGTATTCATTCATTTTAATCAGAGTTTGTTTAACTCATATTTGACTTAGGGGTATTTTGGTAATTTTGTCCTTTTTAAATATTTAAATAAATATTTAATTTATTTACTTTGGGTCTTTTCATAATTAATCATAAATCTAGGGCCCTTTTCTAATTCTTTAAATATTTGGGCCAAATTCATAAAATCAAAATTTATTATTTCTAATTGGAATAGCCAAACAGTGGTTAAGTTCCTAAATAGGGATAGGATATCCCAATTTTAAATTTAGGTTTTTTAAATTAATTTATTAAACTAGTAGCCAAACACCCCCAATCCTATTTAAAATACAAATCAAAACTTTGTAGTATTGACAACCTATATATGTGGATGGGTCGGGTCCTGCCCCGAACTCAAACCGACCTTAACCCAAAACTTAAAAGGGGTTTTCTTTTTCGGTGGGACTCCATCATCCCCTCCAGCATTGGCGACTCTATTCCGGCCATATTTTTACATGAAACCAATGTGATTCTCTTCCAAATTCCATAAGGATCATAACCCTAACATTAGTTTCTCAAATTACTCAACCAATCTTCACGAAATAGGAAGAACAGTAAGGTCTCCAATGAGACCCGATTTTTTGGCCACATGTAAAATTTCTATTTTGTGCTATTTTACTCACTGTTTTTGCTCTATTTTCCTCTATCAAACTCCTAAGACCTTAATGAACAATTTTTCGATCCCTAAACGAGTTAAAAACCTCCAAATTTTCACCTACTCGATTTATCCTTCAAACCTGTAACTAGGGTTTTCTTACTCATTTCTCCACCAAAATTTGTGATTCTTTTTGTAATTTAATCTATATTTCATCCTCTTTAAAAACCTATAGCTTAACCATGCTTTCATGCTTTCATGCTTTAAACTTTAAAACATAAAGCTCTGAATTTACTCACCTTGGTTGAGCTTTTGGCTTGCAGTTTCCCCCTCCTTTTCTTTACTTTTCTTCCTTGCTGCACTTTTGAATCTTAGACTTTGATTTTACACTCTGAGTTTCTCTTTCTAAATTTCTCTAAGTGTGACTCTCCTATATATAAGCAAATTCTGCCGCCACTTTCTATCTCTCTTTCCTCTATTCTTCCTCCATTTTCTGACCTTTTCTTTGATCTATTGGGTTCTGAATTCTTTTTGTTTTCCTAGCGTTAATTAAATTCTTGATATTTTAATATTATATGTATATATATATATGATACACACACTCCCACACCAACACTTTGCACACACTACCCTACCGACACTATTTTCTCTCCCTCATTCTCTATATATATATATATATATATATTCTACATTCTATACATGTGTATATATATATATATATTACTTTATATTGCATATATGTATATATATACAAGTATATATATACTCACACACACATACGCTGTTCACGTACACACACACATATATATTTATATATACTTACATAAATATTTATTGTATACATATATATACAAATGTATACATGTATACCTACACATGTACGTACGTGTCTACATATATGTTTGCCCTGTGTAGTTCGATTTTTCATACAGGCATTTCCCGGGTACTCGGGATTGCCTGAAATCACTATCGTATACTAACATGAATTGTGTACTAATGCTGTACAAAAATCTTATTGAAATACATGTTCGATTTGCTCGTACGTGGTGGGATTTTCCTAAGTTTCAAGATTTCTTAAGATCATAAATCCTATTATTTACCTCGAGATGTGTAAAACTAATCACTATGATAGCTCGGGTATATTTGAGGTCTATTGTCCTTGGTCTAGGTTTGTCTCGGTTTACATTTTGGTACTATGCTCATTGGCCTAGTCTGATCTTGTATTATTATTTGATCCTTAAGATATAAATGAAATTATTCTAATTTATTTGGGTCGGGGTGTTAAGACTATCCTGTCTGGCTATCTAATATTGTTCTAGCAAAAAAGAAGAACAGGAAATTGAAAGTGTGTGTAGACTATACCGACCTTAATAAAACATGTCCAAGGATAGCTTTCCAGCTCCTATAATTGATTAACTCATGGACGTAACTACAAGAAATGAACTCCTCAGCTTCATAGATACTTACTTAGGGTATAATCAAATTTTAATATACCTTCCAAATTTTGAGAATATTGCTTTCATAATAGAGTAAGGTCTTCATTGTTAAAAGGTCATGCCCTTTGGTTTTAAGAATGTAGGTACAACTTATTAGAGGTAGGTCAACAAAATACTTCGTAAACAAATGAGAAGCACTATGGAGATTTACATATATGATATATTGGTTAAAAACAAGAAAATGGGAGATCACATCCAACGCCTATCTCAAACCTTTAAAGTTCTATGATATCATAGAATAAAGTTAAATCCCTCAAAGTATACCTTTTTGGGTTTTAAAAAGAAAATTTATGAGGGTTTATCATATCCAAACATGGTATTGAGGAAAATTATGCACAAATTAGGGCTCTTATTAATATGAGATCGCCACATTTAAAGAAATAAGTCCAAAGCCTGAATGAAAGGGTATCATCATTGAATTTCTTTATCTCTAGGTCTTAAAATTGTTTCCTCTCTTTCTTTAAGGCTTTGAGGGAAAATTAATCTCTGGACTAGACTCGTCAATGTGAGCAAGCATTTTCACAATTAAAGAAGTACTTGGGATCTCTATAGTTACTTTCAATACCTGGCCTTCGGTAGAAAATTTATTTATATCTAGTTATCTCGACAAATGTTGTGAGCTCAACTTTAATTAGAGGAAAATGGGTAATCTAGAAGCCAATCTTTTATATGAGTAAAGCATTGATGGATACCGAGTCCAAATATCTAAATTTGGAGAAACTGGCATATGATTTGTTTATCTCAACAAGAAATCTAAGACCATACGTCAAAGCTCACACCACTATTATTCTGATTTTCTTTCCTCTCATATCGGTGTTGTATAAGTCAGAACTCTCTAGGCTGCTAGCCAAGTGCTCAGTGGAGATAGGAGAGTTTAATATACCCTTTGTACCCAAAATTTTAATTAAAGCTCAGGATTTAGCAAACTTTATTACAAAGTTTGTAAAATTTCCCCCCCACAACAGGTGAATTAGCTTTAGACTATAGAAAATTGTCAATGGATCTTATATTTTGATAGGTCTACGAACGAGAAAATATCACAAGCTGGGGTAGTTCTTTAAACCCCCTATGGTCTTAGCATAAAGAAGGCAATTTGTCTTTGATATAAGGCCTCCCACAATAAAGTAGAATATAAAGCTCTGATATATTGCATGAAAATGGCTAAAATATGCGGTATAGGGCAACTTGAAGCCCTGTCAAATTCCAAATTTATAGTCAATTAGGTTTCTAGGATTACATAATTTAGGCTAGCATAATGGTTCGATAAATAAAGAATGTGAATCAGCTAAAAGAAGAATTCGAGGAACTCATAATTAAAAATTATATGGAGTTAATAATGCCCGAGTTGATGCATTATCCAACTTCACAGCAACGAAAAATGCTAGGTTGGAAGTTACAGTAAAGTAGACTTCCAAGAGGGAACTTGCATCCAACAAGAGAGTAACATGTTACAAAAAGAAGATAAAAATGTAGGATAGGACTGGATGGATCCAATCCTTCAGTGTCTAAAAAATGGGGATCTTCCTCAAGACAAGTTTCAAGACAAAAGGATAAGACTAAGATCAGTTTGGAACATTCTAATACAAGGGAACCTCTATATCATTAAACTACCCATTGTTTCTCTACCTCAATCTAGAAAAGGCTCATACATTCTATGAGAAATACATGAGGACGTTTTCAAGAATCAAATTGTAGGAAAATCTCTTTCCCACCGAGCTTTGATGCAAGGTTATTATTGGCCATACAAGCATAAGGATGTTAAATAGCTCATAAAAAGGTGTGATAATTGGCAATGGTTTGTTCCTTATCAACATCATTCCCTTTATGAACTAGTCCCAATCCTGAGTCCATGACCTTTCGTGTAATGGGGGATAAATATAATTGAACCTCTTCCTATAATAATGCATAATAAGAATTTCCTCTTTTTTCCATTGATTACTTCACTAAATAGGTGAAAACGGGACCATTAGAAAAGATTACAAAGGTCAAGGTTAGAAATTTTTCTTGGAAAAATATCATATATCGATTTGGAATATGAAAAATGTTGATCACTAACAACGAGACACAGTTTCAAGGCAAGATCTTTCAAAGTTCTTGTTCAAATCTTCGTATTAGTCAGCATTTCTCCACCCTCAAGTCATCTATACACCAATAGGAGGCAAAAGTCACTAATTGAACTATCTTGGAGGCTTTGAAGAAAAGACTATAAAAAGTGAAAGAAAAATGGATGGACGAACACCCTAGAGTATTATAGGCATACTGAACTACCAACACACCGTCACAAAGAAAAATCCTTTCTCTTTGGTCTATAGGACTTAAGTTTTCATAGTAGTCAAGATCGAACACCCTTTTCTCAAAACTCAGATGTATGACTAAGAGTAGAATGATGATCAACTTAGAGAAAACTTAGACTTCATTAAAAAAGGGAACATGCCCAAATTAGAATGAAGTCATATCAATGAAAGGAGTCAAAGCACCAAAACAAAGGCATTAAGCCCAGAGCCTTCCAAATTGGAGATCTAGTTCTCATAAAGGTCTTCCCAAACACTAAAGAGTTTGACTTGGGAAAGTTGTCACCAAATTGGAAAGGTTCCTACATAGTTATCAAAATAATCCTTGACTACATACAGGTTAGAAGACTTGGATGGAAACATATACCTATACCTTAGAATGTTAAACATTTATGCAAAATATCATCAAAAAGATCTTGACCAGATTCTCACAAGTTATTCACTATCAATATGTCTTTCGATTTTATGTAAAATATCTTAGCTTTCTAAAGCCTAAATGTAACAGCCTAAAATCCGATCTAAAAATATTTGTGCAAAACTTTACAAGTGTCACAAATCGTGTAACATCCCTAAAATTTAAATCAAGTAATTAAACATTAAAGAGAAATAATTTCAATGAATAAGTAAATAATGATGTAAAGTGTAGTCATCAAATAAGATTAGCCTATCAAGAGTAGTAAAAACTTAAAAGCATAATTTGACACCAAATTATGCACCTAATTGATTAAGATGTCATTGAAGCCATTAAATTTGATTTAAACAAGGAAAATGAACCTAAAGCTACCTAGTAGCAACACTTAACTAGAACTTAGTTGGATACCAACCAATTTAAGGCTAAAAATGTGAATCTAGTTTCATGTGAACTTGAAGCATATGAGAATAGGTGTAACTATATATATATATATATATATATATATATATATTAAGAGATGAAATCAGATTTTGTTAAGTCAATAAGGAGGGATGGATGAGGTGACATTATTACATCCCAAACCCCACCCTATGTGGATTAGGGATAATGACTAGCCAATTAGGCACCTCGTTAACATACTAACCCATTTTAGCATGTTGATGACATGTCCAACCAAAAGCCTCCTGATTGGTACATAAATCTATGCATTCATAATTATACATTGCAGTTGAAATGAAGTATAGCGGAGCATAATTAAATATTTAATCATCAAAGTACAATCAAGTTAGAAAATTACAACCCAAAAATATCTTTTGGCATTCTACTACAAAAGATAACTATGATAACCAAAATTCATCATCTTCGTCCAAAAATTGGTTGTAATCTAGACCAATCTTCCTAAACTTTGATATCGCGACTTCCACATGAAATATACAGATAAAACCCCGTGAGCTTTATATAAAGCTCATGAGTAATGCAAGTTTTCTATCATGGTTTCTAGAAACACCCTTTTTAAGCTTTCATAAACTATCATAGGCATTGATAAAACCCACCCTCTGCGGATTAGCAGATCGCAACCATCCAACCTAGCCTTTTCGCAGAAACGAATCTGATCATCCTGTTACATTATCATTAGTGCAACTAATATGTAACCACATACATCATCATATGTAAACAAAGCAAAAAATAATAAAGAAAAAGGGTTACATGTACATATCATTCTGCTAATATAAAATACAACCTGTAAAATTTCTAATCTATCATCTCGTCCCCCAGACGTGACTACACTGGAGTGCTACAAGACTGTACCACTATTACCATTACTTGACAAAAATTTCCAACCTATAGTCACAGCCACCTAGGTCTGTCCTTCATGCCAGTCCCTAAAATCAAACATATAAGTTTAGAGTGAGCTAAACTAAGCTCAGTAAGTAAGTCCCCTACTCTATCATGTGTACAGGATCTGGATAGCACTGAATAATTCCAAGTAACAAAGATATAAATGAATAAGATAATCAGTCAATATTATAGCAACAATTATAGCTCGTCAATGAATATCAAATGATCAAGAATACAGATGATAATCAAAGAACATCTAGTCTAAAGGACAATATCATATGTTACAGTCAAAAGCTATCAAAAAAATGATCATAGTAAGTAATCAATAAAAGTTGTGCAACTATATGATCATTCATACAAGAACATGATCATACTATAAATCTCAATAAATAGATAGTGATGTCAAAACTAGTGGATGCGATCAACTACGGGGCCCAGCATACCCCTATGTGCATAAAGCATTGAGCTCAATAATGTAAATTGCGTCCTCCAGTACCGGTGTCATGCACTATGCCTCGACATAGCCATAATGGAAAATTGGTCCCCTTACTCGGGACGTGATCCCTTCCTCGGGCCATACTATGCATCCAGATGGAGTTTGTGACTAAGCACAAATCCAGCAATGATAAATATCAAGATCATTCTATTCTCCATGAAAGAGAATGTGGATCATAACTGGTTCAAGGAAACATAATATAATTATAGCTTTTTACAGCTATGTTACTGGGCTGCCGAGAATAACAACATCTAGCCGTCCCTTTTGGCCCTACGTACAAGTGTACAGAATAATCCTTTGCACAAATGTACAAGAACTCATGATCAAGATACAACATCATCAACAAATAAAGGAACTCATGAGCAAGATACAACATAATCGCTAATCTATTCCACTGATAGGCAAATATCACATAAGTGGAATAATAGAGAATCTGATACAATAATAAATAATTAAGAGTACAAGTGTGTATAGAAAGAACTGTGACATGGCTGAGTGTACTACATGCAGGGGTCTGATATTACTTACTTTAAGTTCTTAACATTGCATTTCTATTCGATTATCACAATAGCTTTTCCATAGCTCTCTTTCCATTTCTTGTCATTTAAATGGTCCTATAATCATGGATTAAAAATATATAGCACATTGAATTAGTATCCATTTCATCTTTATACTTTTGATAAACTCATTAAGTCATAAGGACATATTCGTCACTTTTTAGTTTATTATCGGGTCTTATGTATAACTTTTCGAGTCTTTTAGATCTCATTTGGTATTTGTTTTCGATTACTAGTACACATCGAGCATTTTCCATTTTATACTTGACTATTCCGGAGTCTTATTTCGACCCTCAATTTTCATAATTATGCTTATGACAATCAATTATATAAAATTGGCCCTCTTTTAGAATTTATTCGGCCTTTACTTTGTATTTTCCATGCTTAGGGGTATTTCAGTCTGTTTATATTTTCTGCAATTCTGACCTCGAATCATTATTTAGTCATATATAAGAGTTCACAATTATTTAGGCCTCCACTAGTATCAATTTCGTCCAATTCGGACTTTATTTAGGCTTCGTATTGTATTATGGGTATTTTGGTAATTTTATATCTTATGGTGGAACCACCTCGGAGTCCTCGAATGTCCAATTTGACATTTTCATTGTGTCCAGAACATCCAAAAATGTTAAGATAGTCTTTTTTGGATATCCCTTTTGGATTTTATTTGCTTTATTTATGGCCTAAAGGTAAAATAGTCATTTTACCCTATTTTTAAATTAATTTAATTAATTGTTTAATTATTTTTCAGGGATTTATTTGAATTACATTTTCATATCTTAGGCCAAAACCAAATTATTCATTGTATTGGGGTCAAACTGTAATTTGGTAAAGTTTTGGTTTATTTATTTTTAATTTAAACACTGAACAAGTGGGTTCACTGTTTAAAACCCTGGGCTGATCCAAATGGCCTCTGAACTTGCCGGTCCAAGCCACCCCAGTGAACCAGAATAGCATACGTATGCTATTCCTCTTATTCAAGGTTTAGGTTATCCATTTATTCAGATTTCTAATTTATTAACCTCGCACCCAAACAGCCTGATTTCCAACTTAAATCATACCCTAAAGGACACAGTTTTATTAACCAGTTTTGTGTTCGGTTGGGTTCCGACCCGACCCAAAATCAAGTCCAACTGACCCGACATGCCCATGACTTTCCGGTCATCTTGTCTAGTGCCGGCCGTCGGAACTACAACAGTTCCCTTACTGTTTTTCATGATTTTGACATCTGTTTCTTCATATTTTTGTATCAAAATAATTCTGAAACCTCAAAAAATTATTTAGAACAATTTTGGACCTCAAATACTACGATTTCTGACACCCATATACATTTTTCAACAATGCACCGGTTTAAATATTTCAGCCATAAAATGATCATTTTTTGGCCATTTTTCATAACTCAAGTTGTTTTGAGATCCTGACACCATTTCCTACTCATTTCTAACCTTAAAACCAAGTTTGGTTTGACTTAAAATTTCACAACTTTTGGCCGAGAGTTACAGACCCTTTTTTTTCTTGGATTTTCCTTAATGGTTTTGGTTCCTAATTGTTCAGAAATTAATCTATTATAGTCTAAAGTAAAATTGAAACAACAAAACTAAGTTGTTACCTGTTTTGCAAACCCACAACCAAAATTTTCTTCTTCTTCTTCTTCTTCTTCTTCTTCTTCCTATTCTTCCTCTTCTTATGCTCAGTCTCTCCCTCTCTCTCTCTCACCTTCTTTCTCTATTTCTCTCCCTTTCTATATCTCTCCTTTAACCGACCTTTGGTCGGTGGCTTGCCACATGCCCACTTTCTATTTTCTTTTTCTTTCTCTTTTTTTTCCTCCATCTATCCTCTCTTCTTTTCTTTACTTCCTTCCACCTGTTTCATGCACCATTTACATGGCACACACTCACTTGCCTTCACTTGCACACACGGCACTACACATTTATATATATATATATATATATATATATATATATTATATATTTTTTTTTATTCCATAAAATATCTTTTGATGGAATACCGGCAAATTTGATATAAAGTCGGGGCTTGGTATCTTTATCATTTATTTTACATATAATATGTTTTTACTTTTTGGATCTCGGGATCAAATCCCTTGGCCAACCCTTTTAGGCTTCTTTATTATTTTATGGCTTTCATTTTTTTTTCTCTCGTGATAATTTATGGCTTTTATTATTTTTCCGATCAAATTTTCATAATTATTGCCATTTTATCCTTAATATCTAAATTAGTAAATTAAGCCCCGATAATCGGGTCAGGTTGTTAGAGAATCTCTAGACCAATCCCATGGCATGGAAATGACGAAATTGGCCCACAAAAAATGCCCAAGTTCTCCTTTAAGGGCTTAAATTACTAAATTATCCCCCAAAAGTGAGAAATCTCTAGAATTTGTCAAATTACCCCTAAAGGGTAAGGAAACACTAAAAATTATCAGAATACCCTTGAGGGCCAAAGATGTGCAAAATTATAGGAATGCCCTTAGGGCTAAAAAAATGTATAAAAATTACTAAAATACCCCTTAGATGGGAAATATTAGAGTAACTTCCTAAAAATAATAATCTTTCCCCTAAACAAGGGATTCTTGTGAAATATGCTGCAAAAGTGATTGAAACGCCTTCAAAAATCATAGAATTATAGTTTTACCCTTATACAATCACGGGTCACAAAATGAAGTGTCTACACTATGAATGCCAAAAATCTTACATCCTAAAGGACTGAAATGCCATAGCCTAATATCCGATCTTAAAATCTTGTGTAAAACTTTACAAGTATCACAAATTGGCATTTGGAAATAAGAATTTCAAACCTAGAAGTGAGGGTGTAAGTTTAGATCTATAATGACCAACAATTTGACGTCCTAAGGTACTGAAGTGTCATGACCTAATATTTGATCTAAATATATTGTGAAATAGTTTACAAGTGCCACATATCAGCATTTTAAACCAAAAATTCAAAACCTAAAGGTGAAGGTGTCAAAGTTCATATTTACAAATGCTAGAAATCTAACTACCTTAGAGATCAAAGTGTTGTGACTTAGTATTTGATCTAAAAATCTAGCGCAAAACTCTAAAATTTTCATGGATCAGTATTTTAAACAAAAAATTCCAAACCTAAGGGTAAGGGTGTCAAACTTCATCTTTGTAAATGGAAAAAATCTATGTCCTAAAAAAGAAGTGTCATGTCCTAATTATCGATCTAAAAATCTTGTGTAAAACTTTACAAGTTTCACTTATAGGTATTCTAAACCAAAAATTCCTAACCTAAGGGTAAGGGTGTTACAGTTTAGATCTGTAAATGCAAAAGTCCAACGTCCTAAGGGACTAAATTGTCACAACCTAAACTTCAATCTAAAAATCTTGTACAAAATTTTACAAGTGGCACAAATCGGTATTCTAAACCAAATTAAGGATGAAGATATCACAGTTGAGATCTATAAAGGTCAAAAATCTAATGACCTAAATTTGAATCTGAAAAAAAATGCAAAATTTTACAAGCATCACAGGTTAGAAAATTAGGAATGTGGTGGTTTAAAAGGAATCACCAAGCATTGGTATAACCATCCAGACTTATGAAACTTAAAATATTTCAAGCTCTAGAACTTGGACAATGGAATTTGTATATTTCTTCAAACTTAGATTCAAGTCTCAAAATTTCTAGTTTAATTAACTTTAGATTTGTTTTCATATCTAGATTTTTTTATGCGTTGTTAGCATTGAATAAGTCAGAAGGTCAAGAGTCATAAGTAAGAAGATGGAAAAACACAATTTGAGGATGTAATACCCCGACCCGAATTAAGGACTATTAAGCCGTTGCGTTAAATTAGAAATCGACGCCTTAAGTAGCGAGGTCGATTTCAACCCCGGCGCGCGGACTTTTAAGTAATAGTCCTGAAAACTCAAGACGACTGTACATCACTTTCGTTGCAATCACCAACTTGTTGGTTCCGTGATAAGTATATTGTCACGTCAACTGCCGGCCATCGATACGAGTACAAGATTTGGGCACGCATTTCAAGGTTACGAAAGATCAGTGTAAAGATGATAAATTTAAGAAAATAATTAATTTTTAAAAGTAATTAATTATTTTAATATAAGAAATAAGTTGTAATATATATATATATATAATTAAATATAAATATATATATATATGTATATACTATATAAATAATTATAACTTCAAATATATACATATGTGCAAATATATACACGTGTGCATGAATATATATGTATGCATGTGTGTGTATTAAATGAAGGCATGCAACAAACCAATGGGTAATTAAGGTGTGTGTGTGTGTGTCGGCTAAAAGGAGTGTGTGAGTGTAAATATAAAGACATGTACATATATATATATATATATATATAAATATAGCCATATATAGGCAAAGACAAAACACACACACCCGGCCATCATAGCCTGCCCCAAACAGTAGGAGGACACCCCTTTTTGGATACTACAACAAGCAAGAGGAAAACCAGTTGGTGGGGCAATCAGAATTTGAATTAATTAAGTGTATACTTATATACACATACATACACAATGCATACACATGACTCACACTCATTCTGTCACTGAGAGAGAAAGAGAGGAGTTCTGGGAAGAAGAAGAGAGGAGATTCAGAAGGAGAAGGGGAGTGAAAAGGTGCCATTTGAGGTAAACCCACTAAAACACCAGAATTTATCTCTCTAGAATTTCTCTACGTATGAAATGTTTTAAGCCTTGATTTATGTATATATGATGTTTAGACTATATTTAGAGATGATCAAGCATTAAATGGGAGCCCAAAAACAGTTTAAAAACTTAAAACCAATAAGGCAGCCATGGGAGGACCTTGCTCGAGCAGGTCTGATCCAATGGAAACCAAACCAAATTTGGTTTATAGATACTGAAAGTAGACCCCACGAGCATCCCCAAAACACATGGCCGTGACTGAAAATCTTAAGAAACAACCCCAACAATCAAGTTGCAGGTTACGGGTTTGAAACCCAAACCTTTAAACACACTGTTAAAACCACTTTTGTGATTATGGATTTCAACCTTATGAAAAATGGAGCATATTAGGACAAACCCCATCAAGTTTGGCTCAAAAATGGGCATATACGACCGAGACACAGGTTTGGATTATCAAACCCAAAACCAAACACATAAAGCAGTTTTGAACTTCCAAATGGATGCCAAATTGATCGTTTATAGTTTAGGAATATTTTAAGATGGAAATAGTGGAATTTGGTTGAGTAGAATTGCACGAAATTAAAGGAATTGGAAAACTTCAACTAGGGTTACAGTAGGGTCGAAGTGGGGAAGACGACTATGGGTTAACTCGGTTTTGAAAAGCCTGACCGAGTCGACTCATACACATGGCAGCATATGAGGCTGTCACCGAATAAGTTGAGTAGCGTCGTTTTGGGCCTTATATATATAAAACAGAAAGTTTTAAAGAGAAGAAGGAAAACTCGCGGTCAGTAGGGTTCGAACCCCTTACCTCACGTGCCCACGCGCCCCTCCTTTCCACTCGGCCACGTACTCGTGTGTGTCTAAGTTAGGGCAACAAATATATATATATATATAAATAAAAACAGTAAATAAAAAGGTGCAACTGCACCTATAGGGATTCGAACGTGGTATCTTTTGGAGAGGGAGGTGGCACGCTGGCCAGCGTGCCACCCTATTCGACCGTTAATTAAGTGCACACTAAATATATATATATATATATATATATATTAGACTTTATAAATTTAATTTAATTAAATCTATTTAATTAAATTAAATACTCCAAATTAGTCCGGTGTCCAAATGAGATGAGTTATATATGTGTTCCTACTGTCTCAGACCTTCTGAGTCTATTGGTGAGGTCTGTGACATGAGACGAGGTCCCAAAAAAAATTTAGACACGTTAAGGTATAACCAAAATGCCCCTAACATGTCCTAAGCCGAATTAAATTCTAAGGAAGCCTAATTCAACTTTCTTCGACGTTCCGGACTCAATAGTAGAGTCTATTCACCCGAAAGAAGTGTCAAAAATAAAGAGACATAAAATTTGTTGAATAGCATCTGTCAGATGACTATAAATTAAAGTAATACCAAAGTACTAATCTAAGGCGTATACGAGGAAATGAATTACGAAAAGACACGACACGTAAATACGTGAAGTAAATAAATTTAAATTAAAGTTAATGGAGCTACCAAAAGAGTATAGCTTTAAAAGTTAAAATAAATTAAATTCCTAACACATTAAATTGTGTCATAAGTTAAAAGTACGAGTTGAATTAAGTACATAAGAAATTTATGAAGTCGGTTAGGATTAATACGATCTAAGCATAAGATAAGAAGCATCAGTAGGTGATATTGTAGTGATGTGAAGTTAATGAGATTATATATGAATTGTTCTTAAGAACTACAGAAGAAGTGGGGAAAGCACATTATTAGCACTGACCTAAGGACCAAGGTGAGTAACCCTGCCTTTGAAGTGGAGATTTAACTCCATGAATTTGAAGAAGTTTTAAGTTCAATTTATTTGAAGCCTCGAATATCAAATTCAGTATCATATGATTCCTGTTTTAAATTGTTTTCTGCTTTCATAAACTGTATTGTGATATGCTGGGTGATTGGTCTGAATCATGGTTTTCCTTTTTAATTATGTTTCAGCATGTCTGGGTTTAAAATGCTAAATTTTCATAGATGTTCTAAATTTGATTATTTCAAATATTGAAGTTTTATTGCAGAAGTTATATATTTCATATTTTAAATATTCATGAAAAATATCTATTGAAGAAGTCATGTGATAAGTTATATATATTTCATGTTTTAAAAATTCATGAAAAATACCTATTGAAGAAGCCATGTGATAAGTTATGTATATTTCATGCTTTAAATATTCATGAAAAGTATTTATTGAAGTAGCCATGTGATAAATGTTTTATAAGATAAATGGTGTTTAAAGCACCCCCTATGATGTTTGAAATCCTTCGGGATTCAACAATAAATATCACATAGTCAGGATTTTGGGTTTCTTCGGAACTCAATTGCCCTGTCATGTGAAATGCCCGGTAGCAGGATCTAATCCCCCAGGCAAATATGATTGGCAGTATTGGTAGTAAAATGGGAGTCTGGTTCGAAACAGATTCCACCTAATCAAAGAGAAAAGATGACAAATGTTTTTGAAAATGAAAGCAGGTTTTTACACCCATTTTATTATACGTGTTTATATGCTTTTAAATTGCATATGCTCTATTTGAAGAAATGTGTATTTAGCTTGAGTACTTTAAATGTTTCAAAGCTATTTGTTTTAAGAATGCATATACTCTGTGTTCTAAAATGTACGAGCAATTAGTAGTGAGTATTTTATAAACTCTCATGTGCTAAACCACTACCAGTTGAAAACCCCATGACGAATGCAGGAATTACTCACAAGCTTAGATTAGCTTACCCGGATTTATATCCACCCCCTTTCAAGTAAATGATGGTAGCTTGATCTTGATGGCGATGATGATAAGCCTATCTATTTTGGAAGAAGAGTTAGGCAACTAATCACAGGACTAGCAATTCTCTTGGGGATGTACTATGAAGTTGGCAATATTTTATATTTGGAAGTATTTCGCTATTGTGTATTAAGTCCCGTGGAACAGTTAAACATGTATTAATTATGAAGCCTTTAAGTTTTTAGTTATGCTCTGAATGTATGATCATGTGTACCATTGTGAATAGCAGCAGTATCGGACGGATGTGCAAATTTTAAAATGAGAAAAGAAAAGAAAAAGTTTTTCACGCTTCCGCAACCACATGAAGCACATCTATTCGATACCGCTGCAGATGCGAGCCTTGTCCCGAGGCGTTCGGGTCTTGGGGCGGCGGTCCCGATCCGGGATCCGCGCGAGGCAGATTTCGGGTCGTGACAGAGGCCGTTAGGGTTATAATTAATTAACTAGAATTAATTTAATTAAGTAAATACTCTATAGAGTAATGCAGATAGCTCCAAATTAACTCTAATTAATTAGACAATAATCGTAAACTTAAATGCGTTAACCAAATGTTCAAGGTAGTTATTTAAATATGAGATTCCTATCGTTTTATGGCCAACTAATAAATATAATTACAATAATAATAAGTACAAAAGATAAAGAGCACATCCACAAATGAGAGACATCAATCTTCCATAGAAAACCCTCCTCGGAATAAAACCCACAACACTACAAGAGAACTATCACTATGAAACCAATTAATTACAAAGAATACCAAACCACTGATTACTAACCTACTATGATACATTATAAACTTACACCATTAGTCAATCATCCACGTAATCCTTTCTATAATGTTCCTTTATCCTCTAACCGCGTCTTTAAGTTGAACTCTTCATAACAACCATGATCTAATAGCCTTCAAATCCACACATACTAGAGTAATGGTAAAAGTATTCTTAAAATGCTCTCTTAGATGAAAAACTTTCACAATAACCTTTGTATTCGAGACTATATGGAATCCAAACTCTAAAATATAGAATCAAATACAAGGATTCATAGAGTACCCAAGTGCTCAACAATATATGCAAAACAACCTCTCAATACTGCAAAATTTGCAACGTGTAATTATTTTCTTGAAAAACTGCATTAAGGAATATATATATATATATATATATGTAACCCTAAACCTAATTTAATTCAAAATAAGAGAACTAATAAAAATCTCCAATTTTAGACATGCATTCAGATGGTCTTCTATTCGGACGTGTTTAAGCCTTCGTTTGGACAGGATAGCTATCGTTTTTAGTATTTAATTCAATTTCTAACTGTAGCATATTTTTATACCCATTAAGTATCAAATGGGCAATATAAGACATATTTTAAGTCACTTTTATGCCTATAATCAAAACTAAAAAATGCCTAACCTATGTAGAATTAAAACGTAAGTCCCAAAGAGACTCATATCAATGAAAGATTAAACACACAAACAACCTAACCATGTGTCAAACATAAATGTATGATATTTATGTGTGTTTATACATTTCTTGTAGTACATATGAAGTATCAAGATGTATCATATAGTTCATCTTCAAAGTTTTGAAGTTGTAATTCAATTCCGGTATGAACATTTCACACCCCAAATTCGAAATCTAAACTATTTAAATCAATAAACCTATAATAAAAAATTTCTCCAATTCCTTCACATTCTAATAAATAAATCAGGTTATTTCTAAAACTCTAAAGAAATCTTAATTAACTATTCACTGTACACAAATAAATAATAAATAATTTGTCTCTAAAAGCCTAATAAATAATAAAATCAATAAAATAAAATTACTATATATTTCAAACCTATCCAACTAAAAGAATTTCTAATCACAAATAACTGGAACTAAATTTATCTCCAATTATTGTCCAGTATGCTGCACCTTATACTAGAAGATATCACAATTGATCTCTATCCATCAGTGGAAAAACTTTGGGGTAAGTTCAAAGAGCCCAATAAGATAACATAACACAATATACACCAAAATAGGTCAAGTGGATAACACAAATAATTTAGAAAATAGTTTCTAATGAGTCGAAGCATTTCACAAAGTCTCGTATCACTTAAAAGCACTTCAATAGTTTCATTTAATTTAGAAGTCAATGAAACAAATAGTGTGGTAACAAACAACACTTCAAAATTCGCATAAGCACGTACTTTGACTAGAAAAATAACACATAAGGTGCCCATTCATAGTGGGACTTGCACATATAACTAGAACTAGAGGTCAACAGTATTATAGCCCTACTAATGTGGGTCGGACTCCGACAATATCCTGTCGACACAAATTTATTGCCAACAATAGTAAACCCTACTAACATGAAACAGACTCTAACCAAAGCTCATACCCATATACTAAAATAATTTAAATATCGGATGATGATCATACGAATAAAAGTAATTTATTTTAGCAAACGAAATAATTTTTCATAAAAAATTTCATTTGTAAACAAAGAACACATATAAAAAATAGTCAGTTTTTGCTTGACCCAATTAACAATAATAAAGCAAACAGAACGTGGCAAAACATATTTTCGAATATCAAAGCAATTTGCAATCACTTGTTTGCATAAACAATTTTTCATAAAAATAGAAGAAACCACTTATTTGGGATTTATTAAAAAAACTAGATATATTATGTATGTTTCCTTACCTTGAAAGTAATGTCTTCAAATTACATAATGCGCTCCAAAAGTGTCCTTTGTAAGTCATTCAAATCGTAGGATAATTCACAATAACACATTTAATCAATTACCTTAATTTGACAAATTTGACATAATTTTACAGATTCTAATCCAAGTCTAATTATTAGTCCTAATAATTTTTAAATACCTAAATGATGACCCTATAATGTTCCATAATTTTTCTGTAATTTTTAAATGTTAATTTCTATTTTTTTGAATTCTATTAAAATTACTTGATTAAGCTTAATTTAAGGGATACAATCGAACATGGAACTAACATGATTCTCTAATTAATCAAAGGTCTTATTTTTGATCTGAGTACACTTCTAACAAGTCAAATTTACTTGTGCATAGCTGTCATAATTTAAGTCACCTAATTATATATTTAAACAATTAGGAAACTAATACATTAAGGTAAAATTTAACGAACTTTTAATTATCCGTATTACTTTGAGTATCACCTCCTATACCAATAACCTTAAAATATCAAATTCGATTTTCTTACCAAATTTCATAATTTTTAGAATTTTTTTACTAATTCCCCTTAAATTAATGTGTTTTATCAATTAAAAATTAATAATAATTAATATAATAATTTATTGAGTTGAGGACCAAGTCCATTAAATCAAGTTCATTAATATATATAATTTAGACTTTTGTTTCATCCAATTAAATGTTAGGGTGAACAATGCTCTCCCTATGCATTATAGCCCAGAGTGGGCATTGCACTAGAAAAAACCCGTCTTCTTCCTCAAAATTTTCTACAACTTTCACCAATAGCCCGCAAGTTCATACTCCAATCTTCGACTCTCAATTTCTCCATCAATTCTTATTCAAATCATGTAGGTTATATATGGATATGGATTGTGTTCATTTTTTTCGAGATCTATTCAACTATATAATTTAATTAGATCAAATCTTCCAAAATAAATAGAAAACCTAACCTAAAAGTTGGTGGTTACAAAGTTTTCTCCAAAATTTTGATCCCCTATATCTCTTTCAATACATCCATATACTAAGCATATTATATATAAAATTAAACCTTATTTCATAAATAATAAAAGTATGTTTTTAATTCGTTCAAAGACTCTCAAATTTATATTCAAAATTGAGCCTTAATTTGAATATTCTAGGTCTCATTTATTATGAGAAATTATAATTTTAGAAATGAATAATTAATCCATAAGTTTTTTAACTAAATCACCATAATAAAATAATTGTACTAATTTAATGAAATCATAAACTTAACTGAATTAATGCCTTATCTGTCTTTCTCACTCTAAACATTGAGATATATAACAGGGTATATCACACTGATCTTCTCTAAAGTTTATGACAATTACATTGATTTCTCTTAAGATTTCTGAAATTACACTGATCTCTCATACTTTACATAATAATATACAAATACCTCTCTTCTATCCATTTTTTTTTTAAATGACAAAACTACTCATTTCATATATTTTTTAAAATTTTTTATATTTT
The DNA here is from genome assembly GCA_008638375.1 of Nyssa sinensis. Classification (NCBI taxonomy): domain Eukaryota; kingdom Viridiplantae; phylum Streptophyta; class Magnoliopsida; order Cornales; family Nyssaceae; genus Nyssa; species Nyssa sinensis. The sequence goes on along the minus strand of CM018049.1, from coordinate 19,138,865 downwards.
GACAATTTTTTATTTTTTAAATAAATATTGATAAAAAAAACTTTAATTTATTTTTATATAAAATAAAAATAATTTATTTGCCTTAAATTTATTTTTAAATAAAAAAATTTTTAAAAATGAAAAATAAATTTAAAATATTGTCAAAATATAAATTTGACATGATTACAAATAATATTTTACATTAAAAATATTATTATATCTTATGCCATAATTGACACAAGATAAAGAATTATTATTTATTTATTTATTATAATAACACATGATATTTTTATTATTATTATTATTATTTTAATGTAAGTTATAGAATGCTAGTTAATTAAAAAAATAGTGTAATTGTGTTAAAAAGAAATAACATTTTAGAAAATGTATCGTACGAAGAGAAATGTTAAAATGTACCATTTCATACCGTAACATTGAATATCACCCAGGTGGCAGAAGACAAAGAAGACAACATAAATAAATTAGACAGCAACATGTTTTTGATGTGACATGGCAGGTTTGGACCATCGGAGGGGGTGTGCTGGCCAGTGATTTGCTGCTGCTCACAGACTTCACTGCGGACTCTGTGTGGTGGTCCCACCTACGTTGACTTTGAATCCCGCTTTTAAAGCATATTCACTGCAATCATTAGCTTCCCAAGATATTATTCCACTTTTCTATTAACAACATGATAAAAATAAATAAAAACAAACAAGCAACGACCATCTTACCCGAAAATTCTTCAATGATTTCAGTACAGTAGTAATGTATTTTTTTTTTATAATATATAATATAATTTAAATTTATAAATAAAATATAAAATATTATTAAAATAATATATTGTTACATAATATATCAAATTTATAAAAAGTTATATCCCTGTTCTAATGCTAGTTTTGTTTTCGAACATCACAATTACTCTTTAGGTTAGCCTTTATTTTGTTACCGCTTTCATGCTTTTGTTGGTTTCACATACATGTGTCAAATAGGCCGGTTTGGCCTGTTTTAGTAGGTCTATTTGGATCAATGGGGCAGGACGGTTCCATATTCAAAATTATTAGATGCAATTCGGGCTATGGCAGATCTCTCAATTTTTTATTTTTTTTATTTTTAATAATTAATATGAATCATGATTTTTTAAAAATGTTATATTTTTTATTATTCTAATTACATAATATTACTATTTTTAATTTGGTATTTGTAATTATAATATTTTATTTAATTTTTATATTTTTTATTTTATTATTTGTTAGTTTAATATTATTATTATTCACTTTATTATTTGTTATTATAATATTTTATTTATATTTATATTTTTTTAAATTATTATAATATTTTACTTGAATATATTCACATAATAATAATAATAAAATAAAAAATAAATCTGATCTAACGTGTAGTGTCAACGAGCTGTCGTGCTCGTGTTAGGGCCTCCAATCGTGTTATATCGTGCCTAAGATCAATGTCTATATCCACTCTATTCTCGTGAGCCAAAACTAGAAACGCTATCAAAAGCCTCCAACTATTAATATTGCAGTAGGCAATGGTGGACCTAAATGTATTAAGGGGGAGGGGGGGGGGGCAATGGCCCCCTCAAAGTTTTCAAATTTAAACATTTTAACCTTAGTTTTTATAGGAATTTTTAAAATAATTAAGAGTTGCACCCCCAAATCTTTACATATTTTTTATAAAAACCCCTCTTAAATTTTGACTTTTACATTTTTGCAACGCCTAACTTCATAGTCTAGGTCCACCACTGGAGGTAGGCATGGAAGATATTGAAGTGAATAAAAAACTATTTTAGAAGGGGATGGAATAGGAATCTGAACCTAATTTCAAACCATTCCATATACACGCATATCTCCGTAGGGCCAATGTTCCATGGACGGTCTAACAGGCGAGAGATTCGTCATGTTACGTTCCTAGAAAATTCATGCATTCCCTTACTGGAGTCTAAAATGCCAGGGTTGATGAAACTGGACTCGTTATCCTTAGGTTGGCTAGGTCTAGGCCTTTCGTCCTCGAACCCATCTACAATCTTTTAACCCTTAGGGAATTTCTCACTCCAAAGTTATGGTCCTCTTACTCTGTATTGGGTTCATTATGCCTTTTTGGGGAGGCCATCGAAGAAAATAAGTATAAAACAAAATATGAAGATAAAGAATAAGAACTTGACCTATGAAGGCTATTTGATGGTGATGGGTGGTCCTCGTCGGAGTTTTGAGAGCTAATTCATTAGAAATCTCCCATGCCTAGTACTAGTAAACACGTGAGAGCACAAATTCTCCTCAAGGGATTTTCTCCTTTATTTATGGATGAATCATAATGGGAGCTTGAGAATTGGAGCTTTCGATGTGTGTAAGGATTAAGGGAGATACATGCACCTCATTTTTGGCGAAATGACAGCATTGAAATGACATATAAATAGTTGGTATACGTCGCTTTGAAAAATGAAGAGACGTCCATCAAATGCATTTATTATGAGTCTTTTGGCCACCTCAAAACTTTAGTCTCGAGCCCAAATGAATCCACGAAGTCTGAGGCTAGGGAGAATAGCTGATATGCCAAATTGAGGTACTAACATTTGATCTTGACACGTGTTTATGCATCTCTCAAAGGGCCCACCTTAGTGCATCGTTAGTTAGCTCGGTACCCTAAAAGGCAAAGCTTGGATCCAGACATGTCTTGAGAAGCTAGAGTTTGACATGGAAACTTCCATTGCTGGATATATTCTAAATCTGATTTTTTTTGTTTCATATCTTTAACAAGAACGGTAAGAGCTCATCTTATAAAAAGAGAATTAAAGTACACCATAATTTGAACCGAGCCTCTATACCATTTTATTATCTTTATATTTAACCATTCTCTTACTTAATCATCTGAACAACCATCATTGAGGCCAATCCTGTGATCTTTAACTTCATTGTCTTATAAATTGCACTCAAAAACTATCAGATTGTCAAACATCAACAACAACAGGTTCTTATAAGAAATTTTGATTATTCAAAGGAGAGTTTATTTTTGCCTCGAACATGAGGTTGTGTCGACAAAAATTAAGTTACTACTATTCTTCTCGTCAAAAAAGTTAATTCAAGAGGAAGAGTTCTTTCGACTTCCTCTTTACAATTCACTTTTATGAAGCAAAATAAAAGTGTTGTATAAGTCAATTATGTAAGTTTTGATATTTTTTTATTAAATTAATATATATATATATATATAATAAATAAATAAATATAGAAAAATATTATTTACACTTTCATATCATCACTTGTGCTTAATAATATTAATTTTTTTTATTAAATTTATTATCTTTAGAACTCGTGTTAAAATGAGGAGTGAAAATAGGGATACCCTATATATATATATATATATATATATATAAATTCGGTTATATGATTAGTGAGATGAGTTTGGAAAAGATTTCTTGTAAGATCATAGTTAGCCTACTTCCTACTAAAATTGTAGCTATCATGATGTTTGACTTGGTAAGGAGAGAATAAAAAAACAAAATACCATAGGAGGAGGAGTTGGGTATGAGGGAAGTACGTGGACGGCGTCGTTTAGGATATAACACCACCGACGTTTGCAAATATTAAAAAGGCACAGCAATTTGTTTGGGGATGTGACATGGCGGGGTATGGAGGACCGAGTTGGTATGCAGGGGCAGGGATTTGGTGCTCACAGTCACATAAATGACTTCACCCGGCACTCAGTGTGGTCAGTCTGGTGGACCCACCTACGTTGACTTTGTGCCATTTTGCCAAATTATATTTTCTCAGCAATCAATTGCTTTCCTAGTTTTTTAGGTAAATTCCACTCACTGCTTTTTACATCGGGTAATGTTTTTTTTACTATAAAATTTTATTAATTTATTTTTTTATATTAAATAATATTATTTTTATTATAAAATTTTATCAAAATTTTTTTTATAGCAAGACATGATTATTTAAATATTAGTTAATTAAGTTTTTTTTTTTTTTGTATGTGTGTTAGTCAATTAAGTTTACTAATATTAGTAGATCCAGTCTTTTAATGATAATCAATTAAACCTCTTAAATGCATTTTACATGACTAATATTAGAAGGTTGAATTTACTAGTATCAATACACTAAGATTATTAGCAGTCACGTCATCAGATTTTTTTTTTTTTTATAAAATGTTATGATGAATATAATATAATTCTTTTACATTTTTGACATTTTTTTGATATTTTTAAAATTATATTGTCATCTCTTATTTTTATTGACAAATTATATATATATATATATATATATATCTTTTTATCTTGTTTTGTTAGAAATGAAAAAATCTCTTATTTTTTTATAAAAATAATTTTAAAATAAATAACTTATATTTTTATTTTTTTATCATGAACAATATATAGTTGAAAATAAAAAAGATTTGTCAGAATATTAAAAAAATAAAAATAAAAATAATAGTTTTGTTAATAAATGTAAAATAGTACAGCGTAATTTTATATATCTGAATTTTTTTTTATAATTGTTAAAAAATTTTAAAAAAATTAATATAATTTATTCTTAAATTTTATTTCTATCATTTTTTTAAAAAGATAATAAAAGTAAGAAACAAACAAACAGACAAGACAAAGAAGAATAATGTCATCTGCCATCACATCCGGTGAAACAGCAACAACCATATTTACTGTCCAATTGTTGAAACATCACAATCACATCCTTTCTAATGCTAGTTTTGTTATCAATCATCAGTTCGTCACATTTACTCTTTTGTTAGTATTTTCTTACCCTTTCTTGCTTTTCGTGGGACTCATAAGTTTTTATTTTATTTATTAATTTATTTTTTTTTTGGCCTTTTATGAAAATAAAAAAATAATTAAATTCATACTAATTACGAAAAAACCGATGCTCGCACCATTCATTTTGTATAATTGATCTTATGAATATAATTTTTTTTTTCAACTAAACAAATTTTTATCATTATAAAAAATTATGAGCATATTTCACGTGTTTGCATAGTAATGCATACATAAAAAAAACATGCATGATTCTAAAGCAAAAGTCGAAAAAAAATTTCAAACTAAAGAAAGTTCTATAGTTACGATAGATTTTGTAAGCATATTTTACTACGTGCGATTCAAATACAAAAGTCATAATAAAACTATACTGGTTAAATATTTGTTAATAAACTATTACTTGATAAGGCAGTTGGATTTTCTCCTTTTTTTATTTTTTTTAATTCCATAGTTAAAATATGAAACTATGTTAGGTTAGCAGGATTGAAAGAGAATGAAAATCTCGTTCTTATCTTGTTTTTCATTCTCATAATTGATAAGTTAGCCACAAAACACCAAATTTAATGTGTGTGTGTGTGTGTGTGAGAGAGAGAGAGAGAGAGAGAGAGAGAGAGTCTCCTAAAAATATAATACATAATAAAAGTAAGCTACAAGGGAGACAAGAAACCAAATTTGGTCAACAGTCAAGAACATAAAAATGATCACAAATGACTGCAAAATTCAAATATGACAGCCTACCAATACAAGAAAGAAAATTTGGTAATTCTGAATACTAGACAAAGGTCAATACAAATTATATTTCAAGCTGAATGTTTAATAAGAACAATATACATATATATATATATATATATATTGTTTTAGTGATGAGAATGAACCCTTGCCCACAATCCTTTCATATCTATCATCTTCACAACCTCACAGAACTTGAATAGATAAAAAGGAGAAACATTCTCGAGTCCTTATAAATGGAGTACAGGGCTATTTCTTTAACTAGAAAACAAGACAGTATGATGAGTTTATGTCAATATTGGTAATTACTGTTCTCTGATGTGAAAATGAACAAACTAACAAAAAAATGGGTGTTCTAAGAAGTGTCAAACAACCAAACCAGGCCAACAAACCCACCAGGAGGTGGGTCCAAACTATCACACCACACACTCCCAAGTCCCAACATTATCTGTTTTGATTGAAAATCTCAACCAACTTCCCAAGACATTTTGAATAATTTAAATTGACAGCAAAACCATGATCATTAAGCAAACATATATAATATTATACATAACCATGCATACATAGATGGATACACCAAAGTGTTCATCACATCTTTTGTCATGATCACATTCACATGTTACACAAGTTTTTACCAAAACAAACATATATAACTTAACAGAGACAGCAATAACTTAAAAGAGATAGATAATGCTATGTCTTGGGAGTATCTATTTTCCCTTGCACAAAAGACCAGTTTGTTATCTATTTTCCCTTACACAAAAGACCAGTTTGTGAACATGAAGGCCAGGCAATGACTAGAATCGTCATCATTGAGAACTTTCCATGCAATGGCTTGCTCATAAGACACCGGCCTGCCCATGCTAGAAACACATATCCCCGCTGGCAGATAGGCGAATCCCTGCAATGAGAGATTCAACAATCAGATCGATGCCTCAAAAGATAACTAGGATCATGTGACCTTTGTTGAACCAGAGATATAAAGGTCAATGAACACACACATAATGTCAATGCCGGGTTCTCTTGGTCTTACTTAAAACCCACTGAAGGTGGAACAAGACCAAGTTTTGGATCCTGTACCTACTCACCCAGGCTGATAAGTTTTGCAAATATTGAATTACCTTTGCAGTTTACACTATATAATTTTTAGAATACATTAAATATTTATTATTATGGTCAATGTACTGTGAAAAGGTCAAGGAATTGGTTAGTTTTAAACTTGACCACGTAAGCTAGATCCAACCGCATTGATAGTCTCACCTGTTGCATGATCTTGGAGAACTCTGAAAGTAGAATCTTCCGACCAGCTTCATCAAGAATCTTATCCAGCATTATGTCTTGAAGGGCCACAAGAGTAGTTTCAAGCATGTCAAGCCCTGCCTGGTTTGCAAAGGTGAAAACTGGAGATGCCTGCAATTATAATTTTGCTAATCATAAGCAAAACCTGACTAAAAGAGTCCTCATCTAGAGAGGGGGGATAAAGGTTGAAAAGAACAGAAAACGTGGATGCAAATTTTTTTTAAAAATGTTTTCCCAAAGAAACAAGTGGTATATTTGTTACATTTGTTTTTACAGAGCAGCACATTATTGCATCTGAATGGTGCCAAAGTTGTTTCAAGACAGCATCGCCCGCTTGGGAGTCAACCCGAAGGAGCTCTCCCCCAGTGTGGATCCTGAAACATAACACATTGCAATCAGTAAGCAAGAGATGGAAAGGAGATTAGAAGAAACAGAAAAAAACAAATAAAGAAGCTTTTCCCTTCAACTTTCAGTGAACAAAAGCTAGATCTTGCATGTTTAACTACTTGTATTGAGTATTCAAGAATCAATCTGCAATCTATACGTTGCTTTAGACATTTTATTGAGATCGCGAAGGGAAATTGTACACATTCCCCATCAAATTTCTTCACAGAAATGACAAGCACAAACAATTACTGGGCACGTATTGGTTTTTGTTGAGTTGAACATTGCTGGTAATAGTTCAAAACCCTTCTTGTTAATTTTTTTATTTATTTTTAAACGAGGACGATAGGTAAAGTAAACAAAATAATTGTAGTTTAAGGAATCATTTAGTCATACATGTAGCTCCTGCAAATCCATCGTGCCAAAGTAAGAGCTTCAGGAGAACCAGGTAGAGATTTTGGCCCCATTTGGGAGCTAAGCCGGGAGGGGGCAATAGCCATGGCAACCCTCTGAACAGAGCCCACAACACTTCGAACATATTGGCGAGCCATAGCAGCCACATTGTCTCTAAAGTGATTCTCAAAAGTGAACTGGAATGCAAGAGTCAGAACTGATCTAAGGTTATAATTATTCAAATCAGCTTCACTAGATGTACGTGCTCCACCAGGACCCACTTCGAGTGTAGAAGCCAAATCCAATGTTCGAGTTGCAGTAGGCCCATCCTACAATGTGAATGAAAAAATTGTTACCAAGTGGAAACCAAATAATCAAAAAGAACTTTGCTCTGCAGGTGAGGGTTGAAGGTTGACTGACAGGTCTTATGCTTAAGTTATGTAAAGAAATTATATTCACCAGAAAGGATTGAAGAAGTGCATGAACAAAATACATACAAAAACAAGGGAATGCAGAGCGACAAAATACCAAAAGACAACATTTTGAGCAACAAACAGCATCCTGAAGTATGAAGTCTCAAAGGAAAAAACCACATGGTTTCTAAAACACTTGGCAAGGTAATTTATTCTTAAATGATTTTAGTTAAACAAAAATTACTCATGGCAACAATCAAGATATGTCACCGAACTGATTTTGGATCCAACGGTATAACACGAAAACCAGATGGCAGCAGAGGAGCATCATCAGCAAATGATTCATCAATAGGTGCAAATACAAGCTGAGCACAGGCACCAGCTGCATTCTCATCAACCCCACTGCATAACTGTGTAATATTTGAGAAAAATTAGTACAAGGAAATCCAAGTCAACAACAAAAAGAATTACTAATTAAAAATATTTGAAGAAACCAATTGCACATAAATAGAATAAATAGCCCAACCTGTAATAAGTACATATCTCGTGACAAAGCTACATCCTCAGGGGAGAATGCATGACCTTCTAGCCGAACCACCTCCAGAAACTACATTTGGAGTAAAAGAATGACTAAAGTTTTGTCTTAAATGATTAAGGCAAAAATATAAAATAAAATAGTGAGATTATTAAGAGTGAATGAGTTGGTCACCTCCTCATGCTCCACGGTATGGGCGAGAGGTAAAATGACCTGGCTACTAGGGAAGCCACCTGGTCTTGCACAAGGAACTGCATAAGGACTAGCTTTAAGAGATGCAGCAGAGTAAGCATCAACGCCATAGTCAGCCCACTCAGAACGATGCTCCCTCAGGAAACGAACAAGCAAAGCAGGAGGAACATTCTGCATAACCCCAAGAGCAATTAACAACGCACACATCAAACAAATACTAATGATAAATTTTCAACCTTAATATGCAAAGAGAGATTGGAAAGGGAGGAAATAAGAAGTGAAACTAATCCTAGTCAGCCACGGATTAATAACCATTACATAATAAGTTTTTCATCTTTAATTGGTCCAACATGGCCAATTCATTTTTTGAAGTACCTGAAGAAGCATAGATGCCTTTGCACACAGCACACCGCCAAAAGTTGGGAGCATTGACAATGTGTTATAGTGAGATCCAAGGAATTTGCTCGGAGATGAGTTTACGGTAATTGTCACATCATCCACACCATCACTACCCATAATCGACCAACCATCATCCACAAACCCATTAACAGCCTCATTGAACCCCCTGAAACAATTCCCAAAACTTACTCTAAGATAAAATGGGAAAATGTATCAAACCAAAACCAACACACAGAACAAAACCAAACCAAACCATTTAACCCACCCATCCAGCGGCTGGAACAGTTCAAAGAAATTTAACTTTTGTTAACAAACTCAACTAACTGAACTTGTTCAAAATTCTACTTTGTCCAGGTTTTAAAACACTCTGGCTGAAAGCCTCACCTGCATAATCTCTGACTAAATGTCCTTAAAACAGCAGGTTGGCGGCCCCCACCATACTGAATTTCTCCATTGGTTTCCTGTGCAATTTGCCGTATATGTCTCAAAGCCTGCATAAAAGATTTACAATGACAAAATGAGAAAGAAAAATGTGACCAAATTACAGATAAAATAACGCCATGCAAGAAGTTCTTACCGCAACAGTCATTTTCTGTGCAAGAATTTTGGATGATTCATACAGTGGCCTGAGAACCTCGGGAACACTCCAAGCCTAAATCACACAACGGGATAATTCGAAAGAGAGGGAAAATGAGGCAATCAAAGTCAAGTATGAGATAAATTGGAATGAACTGGTTGGATTTAATCCTTACATCCAAGTCAATGTGATCAACAATGTGAATAATGGAGCCACCACCCTCACAAGGCCGTATTAGATAACCACTAGGTAGCATTTCAGCTCTCACAAAACAAGAGGCAGGAGGCCCTGGTGGGCCACCAGTGGAAGAAGTCAAAGACCTCTCGCATATCTGCAGATTTAATACTGAAATAATCAAACACAACAATCACATGAAGCAAGCTTTTTCACGCTTTTCATTTATTACTACTATAAAACCAACTTAAATCATGATCCATCATAAAAACTGTCATAATAGGAAAAACAAAACTCAGATTATAGCAAAACAGGCATGAGCAAATATATAACAGACGAGAGTTTTTATAAAACTTTGAAGAGTTCCTTGGGTGAAGAACGGTCTTCATTTCTCAAACTGTATTATTTCACCCAAAAAAAAGAGCTTACAGTGCTTTGGTTCACATTTGTGTTTGTTAAAAGTTGCACATACATAAAGAAGTAAAAGAGCAATTGAATTGCTTAAGCTGCAATTTCTCAAATTTCTTCTAAAATTAAGGGGAAAAGGGTAAAAGATTCAAGGAAAAACTGGGAATCATGCTTAATGAGTTACCACAAGACTGCCATCTTCCAAACTTGTAGTATATCTGAGTGTCCAAAAGTCACGAGCCGATGCCAATGTTGTTGGTGCATAAGTCTGAGAGAAAAGAGTATTAGATTCAAGACAGTTGCAAGAATAAGTAGAAAATGAGGAATTTAAAATTCAGAATAGTTCAAACCTTGACCAATTTTTAGTTTAGAAGTACAACAGACCTGCATGTATATGAGCTCTATTGTCCCCCCATTTCCTGTAGGGATCACACTCAATACATCAAGGCAACGGCAGTCACGAAACCAAGATGGACGATCATTTAGGATTTCAGCGACCTGAAACAAGATTCATTATACTTCCCAACAAAACTATGACAGCATTGCAAGGCAAAACTGTATCTATTTTGATATGCCATTAATAAAAAACAAAGGACAGCAACAGCAGCAACAAGTTAAAAAGACTTACCTTTGTGGGCTCTAGACCCACGAGGCCGCAGGCTCGTGCTGCTACCCCACTACAATTGCGGGAAACAGCAACAATTCCAATAGAATCCGGACCAGGCTACAAAGACATCAAAAAATAATTATCTTTGAAAATAAATGAAATTGAAGTAATGAATAAATGCACAAGTGAAGAAAAGGAAAACTTAAAAGCCATACCTTCATCCCAATCATCTGGACCCAGTCGACAGCAGTTCCAGTAGCCTTGGAAAGGAACTCTGCCAGGGTCTCCTCAGCTATAGCGAGAAGACTGGGGGGAAAAAGGCTTTTCAGCTAAGTATAACAAGTTATGGAACCCAGAGGGAATAAAAAATATGTTGCCTAAATAGGTCTAAGTAGATGATATTAGCTTACCCAGCTGGGTTGTTAGCATCCCTTTGCGGATGCTGAGTTGGGTTTTGCTGTTGATGCTGACCGCTCATGACCACAGACTCACAGCTAGTGTCTGTGGTTGCTGTGGGTACCTGTTACAATCCACAAGTTACATTCCTTCATAAAAAAATCATGCATGGGAAACATAAAGCAAGTCAAAATTGGATACATGTTATGCCAAAATCGTGTTGTGGTATTAGATCTCAGGATTGGGGAATGATAATTTTAATATTGTCAACAAAGAAAAGGAAGGCCCCTAATAACCAACTAACAAATTAACTGGAAAAAAAAAACTTGCATAGCAGAAAACTGAATGTCAGAAATTTTCAACCAAAACAAATAAGCCCTTAAAGGAAACAACATGCAAGGAAAACGATATACTACCATGGTAGCAAGAAACAGGCAAGGTAATGTTAAGTAGCAGAGAAACTGATAAGAACTTACAGTCTGCAGCTGTTGACGCATATAACCATTATCATAAACCAACTGCGAGACTTGCTTCTGCAAGCGATCATTCTCCTCCATCAACAGCTTGTTCATGGCAGTCAGCTTCCTATTTACAGTCTGGAGACGAGATGATTCCTTCCTCTGCTTTTCACGGCATCTGTAGAAGGAAACACAAGTAAAATGTTATTTGGAGAATTCTCCCTACATTTATCACTCAATTAGCAAAAGACAAACCTAGTATAGAGTTCGACTAATACCAAGAAAAGAGGGATTCTTAAGAAAAAACTAGGTCAAAGCCATGTTGCCAAAAGAATGACCTAATTTAAAGATGGTATAGATGATCTGAACTTGAGAATCTAGTGTAATTAACATCACAATAAGGGTCCAATGATAAGTTACAGATCAGAAAAGCAACACCACCAAACAACCATAAAAATCAACTTTGGGAGTTCTGGGCATACAAGTGAACATTAGCTGTAGAAGTACATTCCCGATAAAGAACTTGTGAAATCGTTCAGGTGCATTAAGACATTTTCTGTGAAATGGGACTGTTCCAAATTCCAATTCACATTCACTTGAAGGCACAAAATTATCCAATTGAATTGAAGCCCTCACAGAAAATAGAGCCATCACCGCTAACAAAAGGGAAAACTAACTTTGTTTCATCCTATGAAGGATTTAAAGAAATCAAAATAAACAAATGTTACTGAGCTTGCATATGTATACATATAAAAGTATATATATATATATATATATATATATATCTTACATCACATCAAAGTCAGGATCATGTGATCCCAGTAACTAAATCATGCTTTTCTTATTTGTTGAGAAAACAATCCACAAGCATAAAAGATGAAAGGCGCCAAAACTACTTTACCAAAGAGGGATCGTCATTTAGTGGGCAGGCAAAGAAAGGTGAATAAACTTTACCGAGTAAAGTGGGAAAAAAAAATTATTCTAAGCTTTTTGTTGGCAAATAAATGTAAGCGTTAACATTAAGTTTCACTGCTAACATCATCAGAAAATTTAAAATAAATCAGTAGAATCACACAAGGGTATTCATCAGAAGCAACAGATCAGCTGTCATTGTCTTTCACTTAATATCAAATCTACCCAAAAACAAAGTAAGCCAAAAGAAACCCGTTTCAAGAGAACATTTTTACTCATTCAAAAAATGAAGCATATAGAAACCCAGTAGAATACACCCCACAGAGAAGCAGAGTAGGCCAATAAAAATAATAATAGAAGTAAATCATTATTCAATGAAGAAAGCAAAATAAGTGAGTTAAAAAAAAATTTGTGACAGAACTAAATTTCCCATTTCCACAGAAACACAAAAAAAAAAGTACAATAAAATATGCAGATTCAATAACATAATAATCAAGAAATGGCAAAATTTTAACCAGACATGCATTCTTTTTGTCCTCATAGGACATGATAAATGTAACCAAAGTCACATCCCCCCAATCCATCATAAAATCTTATTATTTTTTGACAGAAAAACTTCAGGCTCAAGTTAAAATAGGGTTTGCCAGTCATACTTCATACGACTGGGGTTCCCCGTCACCAAAATAAAAATTTTAAAAAAAATTAGACACAATCAATTGCAGACAATTTTTAAAATAACCTTTTCATCTCTGACAATTTCTAATACTCTCTTTTCCAGTTTCCCACGAGGAAAATGAAAGAAATGGAAAATAAACCAAGAAAGGAAAAGCATTATTTAGGAAAATGTTCAAACAAACTTCAGGAACAAATCCAACATTTTCAATAATGAATAATAACAGAAAGATTTGATTAACAGTGAAACACACAATATTTTAGACTAAAAACAAGAACCAAACAAGGACTTAACATTTTCCATTAGCATACCATATAATTATCATCTCTCAACATTACTTACCAAAAAAAAAATTATCATCTCTCAACACTCATTTGAAAAAAAAAAAAGGGAAGCTCAACACACAATTTTGAAAAGAGAAAATAAAAACGAGAAACAAAAAGCTGTAAGCTCCCTATTTCACATAGACTGGCACTCCCAATCCAAAAAAGGTACATGAAACGAAAAAAGGATGAAACAAATCAATCAGACACGTATACCAAGTCCCATTTTCTTCCAACTCAATTTGAAAAATTAAACCACAAACTAAAAATAAAAAAAAGGCTTAAAACACAACAGATTAAAACACCATAAAAAGAACTCTCTTTTTAATCAAAATCCAGAACTTTATAAATCCCATTTTAACAAAAAATTCATAACCACAGCTCCAAAATACAGTGGAAAGGATGCAGATAGAGACGGAGAGAGAGAACTTTGTGGTCTTGAAGTGCTGTGCTAGAGTGATACCTGCGATTCTGAAACCAGACTTTGATCTGTTTGGGCTCAATATTAGAGAGAATAGGACACTCCCTAATAAGCTGTTGCCTTCTCAAAGAACTAGGCTTTGGGCATTCTGTATATACTCTCTCCAGAGCCTCCACTTGCTCTGGTGTATACCTGACGTACTTGTTCGAATCCATATGTTTGTTCGATTCCTTGTGCATCGAAAGCGCCATTGAAATACAGCCCACCAAAGAAAAACACAGAAAGTTCAAGAAAGACCAAAAACAGGCCAACCCGGAAAGTGTATATGGTGGTCTTCACAACTATGCGTTCGCTGTTTCAACACAGAAATGGCGGTTCACACTTCTCTCAGGTAGGCTCTCTCCTCCAAGAGAGCCTCCTCTCTCACGCATCAGACTTTCTCTCTCTTTCACAGGAATGAGATGGTGGAAAACACAGTTAGGGAAGAGCTTGAACAGGGGTCCCCTGGTCTTTATCTTAGACGCCAATCTCGAGAATTTCAGAGAAAGTGAAGGGTAGAGAGAGAAAATTTAGAGAGTGAAGCAAACCATCACACAGACAGAGAGAGCAAAAGGAAAAAGAACAAACACCTAATGGGCAAACAAAGGCCGGGTGTCTAATAATTTCTTTTTGTTCTGAAAATTAGAAAAAATATATACACTCTCTTTGTATATACATACACTGTGTATACATGTGTATATATATATATATATATATAAATTTGAAAAGATAGAGAATAAATGGAATGCAGAGAGAGTCTGTTTTTATTGAACCAGACTGCCAGAGACGTTTTTAGACAACAAATGGTAGCTGTTGGCTATAGCTCTCTCTTTCTCTCTTTCTCTCTCTAGGAAAAGAAAAAAGTACCGCTGCTCCTAGCATCACTTTTTCTCTCCTCTCTTCAGTTTCTCTCTCACGTATGGGGTATGGATGAATGTATGGATGGATGTGGTGAAACTGTGGGCATGTGACATGTTTGTGGGGAGCATATGTATGGAGGCATGCATGAGAAGCGTGCGGAGAGAGAACGAGACAGGTCCCCTTTGCTTTGCTGGATGCATATAAAGTGGTTAATGTAATCTGGGCGGGTCGACGAGGAAACCCAACCCCAGTTAGGATTAGTTAGGCTATTGTATTAGGCCTTTGGGCTTAGATTGAGGACACCAGATATTTTGGTAAGATAGTTCCACCAAGCCCAGCTCTGAAAAAGGATTCGTTGGGTGTCTTGCAAAAGAGGTTGGCCCACTTACAAATTTTGAGTAACATATTGAGTTCTTTTATTTTTTAAAATGGGCAATAATAATAATAATTTTTTCTTTGAAAAATATATATAATTTTTATTCCATGTTTTTTCGCATAGCGTGACAAGAACATAAAAATGTCGAGAATTGATGCCTGTCAATTAGATCTTAATATATATATATATATATATATATAGATCATGCATTTATTTATTTTTTGGATGTTCTCTTTGACATGGTCCCATGTAAAATGTCTTAGAATTTGTGGTTCACCTCCCTCGCCTACGTCAACACTTAGAGAACACCTCAAGAGAATTTAATTCACTATTACAATCTCTTTCTTGTGGAGACTAAACCCTTGATAAGATGGAGTGGACCACTCTTCTTTTCTTTCTATGGTGAAGAACACTCTTACCTCACAAAGATTACACCAACACTTTTACAATAAATAAATGATGAACATATAGTAATAATTCCTTAGTTAAATTTATAAATGAAAGTTCACTAAAGTTATTGCACGATAAATAAATCGATGATTGACTAAAGAATAACTCAAACTTACGGCTTAAACAATAAATGGATGGTCAATGAACTTTAGAAGCATTAACTTATATCCAATAACCAGATTTTGGTTACTATTTCTATCCCTTTGTAGCAGGGTTGCAACTCAGACGGGGCAACATGAGCTTGATCCGAGTTCAATCTGAAAATAACATGCTTGGACAATAATTTTATATTGTCGAGATGGGTCTGCACAGTCATTAGTTAACCCAATTTGAATTTAGACTGGGTCTGGGCAAGGGCCTCAAGGACCCGAGCCCGAGTTGCATAAATATATAATATATCTTTTTTATAATGTTAATTAATATGTACCATTATATTTCAAACTTTTAATAAATCTTGGTTATTGATTAAATGATATATAAGATATGATTATAGGGTTGTTTAGTAAAACACGAACCCAATCAGAACCCGAATTAAACCTAAACGAACCTGAATCTTTGGGTAACCCAAAAAAAAAAACCCCAACATTTGTCAATTTCTCTTGAGTTAGGCTCGGGTTGAACCCATCGGGCTTAAACTTGGGCTCCGTCTAACTATCACACATCACAAGTTGGGCCTGGACAACCCTCAAGCCCAACCCGGCCTAGCCAGTCAGAGTTACAACTCTACTTTAAAGATTATAACCTTTGAGGTGCATTAAATGTGCAATTAAAGTAGGTAAAAATAGCCATTATGTTATATGATCACAAATCAGTTCATTGAATGCTCATTTTTAAAAGTTTCATGAACTTACTGGTTGATTTAGTTGATTGATTAATCTCATTGAGTCAAATGATTATTTCATTAGTTATAATCAATTGATTTGTCCAGTAGCCAAATTTGTTTTTAATTCTAAGCATTTTTGGTTGATTAATCCAAATACTTAGTTGACTAAAGGTTCTAAAAGGCCAAATCCAAAATTTGTTCAATGTTTTAGCATAATACTCAACCTTCTTAAGCCAACCAACTTAAGGCTTAGATAGTCTCGAAATTGATTCAATTGATTGATCACATGATTAAGTTTGTGGCATTAATCAGTTTCACTGATATACCACAAACAGACACACCAATCACCTTGAGACACGTGTGCTTACAGAGCTGATAATCTCGATCATACAGAGCAGCCACAGCCTTCAGGGCATTCTCATATATATATATATATATATATATATATATATATATATATATATATATATATATATATATATATATTCTACAGAGCCGATAAACTCGATCATACAGAATAGGCAAAGCCTCTAAGACATTCTCATACACATATCTTCCAGACCTTGTGCTCTGGGCAATATTCACTCAGTATTTCATATGGTTCCGATCCTTATGGTTTCCTTAATAACTGCCAAGCAGGGAATAAGGAAACAGTCTTCAATACGGAAACAGTCTTCAACAAGGAAGCTACTATCTATGATTATAATCTCTATCTACGACACAATACTCCACAAGGTAACTGCAATCTCCGATGATCAAATCCCTATATTCATGGCATCGAATCCTAATCAACTTAGGAAGGCCGCGATCTATAAATTAAACCCTAAAGGTACGCTTTATGGGGATGCTCATTCTTTTGACTTTCAATACAGTCTTTTCAATTTCGTTTACTTACTTAAGCATTGGAGCGGCTACTGCCGGAGCCAATCCAGTGGTCCTCTGATCCCTTTTCTGAGTGTTCTACAGGTCACGGAGCCCACACTTATTGCGAGTCGAAAAGTGCAGCATCAACTTGGCGCCGTCTGTGGGAACAACTAATCTCCAAGTGCTCTATTCACAAACTCATCTTTTTCCTCACCGGAAAACTATGGCCCCAAATCTCCGACCGCGACAGAATACTCAGAATCCGCAAAGCTCTCAACGTCGGCCTTCTGCTCCACGAGCAAGGGGGCCAACGGTTGATCCCATGCGACAAGAGATCGAATCGATCAAACGACATAATGAACTGGTGCAGGAACAGTTGCTTGCCATCACTAGAACACTGGCAACGCTCACACAAAACTAAGGGACGAGTCACCCTAACCTGTCGGTCAACATTACTGCGGGAACACAACCCCCTATTACCACGGAGAATGAAGAGCCCCATGAGCAGGGTTTTCCCGTGTTGGAAGAGATCCACAGTCGTCAACAACTCCAGGCTGGGGAATGTCAGCCTTCGTCCCTAACGTCCATTACCGGAGCACTACTCGAGCCCCAACTCCAAGGGCTTCGGGAGCGCATCCGGCACCACAAGGGCCTCATCCCCATGCAGCACCAATCCCTCCGGTTCGAAACCCCCTTCTGTCCGAGGGACGTACTCAACCCGACTACTCTGAAGCCGAGGCTGTGAGGCAAGGCTCTCAAGATGTCAGATTCAGAGACCCACGGAGGGTAGAAGAAATTGCCGAGTCTATGGACCGAACAATTGCTTTAAGAGGTGCCCAGAACCCTTCAGAGCAAGACGAGTTAGCCAGGCTGCTCGAGAGACTTGCCACCCTATTCACTCACGCCATCATGTTAGAAGAAAGGCCCAGAAAGTTCATGGTGCCCAAGTTCACCCTGTACGATGGGTCCAGAGATCCAGGAGATCATCTCTCGCACTACCAGCATACGATGGCCCTCCACGGAGCCTCTGATGCTTTCATGTGCTGGACTTTCATTACCAGCTTGAAGGGAACTGCTCTGAAATGGTTCCATAACCTCCCTCCGAACTCAATTACCAGCTTCTATGAGCTCGGTAGACAATTCCTAGACAGGTTTATGACCAGCAGAAGGCTCAGAAGGGGACCAGAATTCCTGTTAAATGTCAAGCAGACTAAGGAGGAATCCCTCAGAGCCTACATTGCGCGCTTCAATGCCGAACTCACGGAGATCACTAACTGCAGCCCAAAACTCCTTGTAGCTGCCTTAACTGCTGGACTTGCTCACGGTGGCTTCAGAGATTCCTTGACCAAAAGCCCTCCTACCGACATGACGGCCTTAATGGATCGGGCCAAGAAGTACATCAACTTGGAAGAAGCCAACCGCATATCCCAGAAGGGCAAAGATCAGACCTAGAGGGATAATCCGAAGAGGGAGGATCACAAGAAGGAGGACCACAGAAAAGACTCCAACAAGAAGAGGGCCAGAAGTCCAGAGAAGAGAACAGCACCCAAAGCTGTGTACAATTCTGGACTAAGGGAGTTCACTAACTTTACCCCTTTGAACACTACACCGAACCAGGTACTCCGGCAGATTCGAGATCAAGAAAACCTGAGGTGGCCGGAACCAATCAAAGGAGATCCTAGTCTTTGGGACCAAAGTAAGTATTGTAATTTCCATAAAGATCATAGACATACGACTAACTCATGCAGGACCCTCCGGTATGAGATAGAGCAACTCATAAAAAAGGGGCGTCTTTGGGAGTTCGTCAAGCAAGACAGAAGGCAGAACCCCCAAGAAGACAAGCCTCAACAATGGCCAGACCAGAGGCCCGAGCAGAGGCAGGAGCATAGGGAAGGACGAAACGAGCCTCAGAGGCAGAACAACCATGTCATCTACGTTCTCCATGCTGACTCCCCTATTACAGGAATGTCCAACAGGGCAAGAAAGAGATACGCTCGGGAGGCCAGGGCTGCCCCGGACGTATTGCAGATCTCCAACGTGGAAAAAAGGCTCAAGCCAGCACCAGAGATCCAATTCACTGAACAGGATCTAGCAGGGGTACATTGCCCTCACAATGATGACCTCGTCATCACTCTTAAAATTGCCAATTTCGAGATCAAGAGAGTCCTGGTCGATACTGGCAGCTCCGTCAACATACTGTTCCATGAGCCACTCAAACAGATGGGGATGGACCACGACAACATCAAGCCTACTACTGCCGTGATGGCAGCTTTTGATGGCAATCTCAGTACCCCATTGAGGAGAATCGACCTTCCTACTACTGTGGGAGAGGGAGAAGGGCAGAAGACCACCATCTCAGAGTATATGGTGTTGAATATGAAATCTCCCTACAACGTCATAATTGGGAGACCTTGGTTGCACCAGATAGGGGCAGTCACCTCGACCCTCCATCAATGTCTAAAGTACGTCCACAATCAGAACGTTCACTCTGTTAGAGGATGCCAACCAACTTTTCGAGAGTGTCATGCCATTGCACTCAAGGAGAAGGCCACCAAGTAGCAATTATAGTACACTCGGGACTATACAGATCCAGTTCTCACCCACACTCCTGAGGTGGAAGGTTGCCCATCTAGCATTGAAGAACCCCTGAGCCCAAGGGACGAGACAGCCGAGCCAAACCCGTTGATGAGCCCATCAAAGTGTTGGTCAGTTCAGAAGTCAAAGGGGCATTATTTATACATCAACCCAGATCTGACGCATACCGAGCAGGAGAAGATAGTCAGGTTTCTGAAAGACAACCTCTCTATATTTGCTTGGGAGACCAGAGACATAGATGGTATAGATCCTAGCCTCATAACTCATAAGCTGATGGTAGATCCGAATCATCCACCAGTCAGACAGAAGAGAAGACCGATTGCTCCTGAACGACATTGGATTATAAATAAAGAAGTTCAGAGGCTGCTTGAAGCCAGGATGATACGAGAAGTGTTCTACCCTGAGTGGCTAGCCAACACCTGTCCTGGTCAAGAAGAAAAATGGCAAGTGGAGGGTCTGCATTGATTATACAGACCTCAATAAGGCGTGCCCCAAAGACAGCTTTCCACTGCCAAGGATAGATCAATTGGTTGACGCCACTGCGGGGCATGAGCTCATGAGCTTCATGGATGCCTACTCGGGGTACAACCAAATTCAGATGTACCCTCCAGACCAAGAGAAGACAGCTTTCATAACCGAACGAGGTCTCTACTGTTATAGAGTAATGCCTTTCGGTTTAAAGAACGCGGGAGCCACTTACCAGCGGTTGGTGAACAAGATGTTCAGCCCGCTGCTCGGCAATACCATGGAGGTATACATTGATGATATGCTGGTCAAAAGTCTGCAAAAAGGTAGTCACCTCCAGCATTTAGCCCAAACCTTTGATATCCTCAGACAACACAGGATGAAGCTCAACCCCTCGAAATGTACCTTCGGGGTTACGAAGGGAAAATTCTTATGATACATTGTCTCTCAGAGGGGTATTCGAAGCAGACCCTACTCAGATCCAAGCTCTGATTGGATTGAAGTCACCAAAAACCAGAAAGGACATTCAGGCACTAAATGGCAGAATCGCGGCACTAAGTAGATTTATCTCCAAATCCACCGATCGCTGCCTACCTTTCTTCAAAGCTCTGAAGGGCAACAAAGCTTTACAGTGGACGGAAGAATGCGAGAAAGCTTTTCAAGAACTAAAGGAGTATCTAGCCTCTCCAGAACTTCTGTCAAAACCAGTAGAGGGAGAAAAGCTACTCTTTTACCTTGTAGTCTCTGAAAACGCGGTCAGCTCCGCATTAGTCAGACATGACAGAGGAGTACAGAGGCCCATATTCTACGTTAGTAGGGCACTACTTGACACGGAAAGAAGATATCCAGAAGTAGAAAAGCTAGCCTTCGCCTTGGTCATATCAGCTCGAAAGCTCTGACCTTATTTCCAAGCCCATCCAATTGAAATCCCAACTGCCTATCCTCTAAAGTCAATATTGAGGAAACCTGAGGTATCAGGAAGATTAGTGAAATGGTCTGTGGAGCTAGGGGAATTCGACATATCATATGTGCCTCGAAACTCCATCAAAGGACAAGCCTTGGCTGATTTTGTTGCAGAGTTCACCCCGACGCTTCAAGACAAGGCACAGCTCATCGAAACTTCAGGAACCTGGCTGCTCTACATCGATGGATCGTCAACCGATCAAGGCTCAGGAGTAGGCCTGGTACTACAGTCCCCTAATGGGCTCACATCAGAAAAAGCAGTCAGCTTGGAATTCAAAGCTTCCAACAATGAAGCAGAATATGAAGCCCTAACCTTAGGCATCAAGTTGGCCTTGGAATGTGAGGTTCAAAACCTCAAGGTCTTCTTAGACTCCCAACTGATGGTAAGCCAAGTCCTGGGAGAATTTTCTATTCAAGATGATAGGATGCTTCGGTACTCCGAACTGGTAAACCACTTGAAGCATTCCTTCCAGACATTCACTATCCAGAAAATTGAAAGAAGCCAGAACTGCAGAGTAGATGCTTTGGCTAACATGGCATCCCGCCTTAAGTCTGAAGCAAACTCCACAGTAAAAATCTCCTATCAGCCAGGGCCTAGCATAGAGGAAGCCCAAGTTGCTCAAATTGCTGAACATCCACAGAACTAGATGACTCCAATCCTCTAGTACTTGCAATCCGGGCTCCTCCTAGAAGACAAAAACAAAGCCAGGAGAATCCGAATCAGAGCGGCTCGGTACCTGATCCTGAACAACAAGCTTTATAGAAGGTCGTATTCTCAACCTCTGTTAAAATGCTTAGCTCCGGAAGAATCACAATATGTCTTGGCTGAAATACACAAAAGTATTTGCTGGAATCATAATGGAGGCAGAACTATAACTCATTGAGCTCTGTCTCAGGGCTATTACTAGCCTAGCATGCTAAAGCAGGCTAAGGAATATGTTCAGAAGTGCGACAAATGCCAAAGATTTGTCCCATATCAACATCAGCCTCATCACGAGCTCATCCCGATTCCTAGTCCTTGGCCTTTTGCTTAGTGGGGGATGGACATCGTGGGTCCATTACCAAAGGCCCCACCAAACAGGAAGTATCTCTTGGTAGCCATTGACTACTTCTCTAAATGGGCCGAAGCTGTGAACCTCTAACACATATCACAGAAAAGGAAGTTGAGAACTTCACTTGGAAGAATATTGTTTGCAGGTTCGGTATACCATGTGTGATTATCTCTGACAATGGGACACAGTTCACTAGTAAAGGCTTCAAGAAATTCTGTGAAAATCTCAACATTAGGCAACACTTTGCCTCTCTAGGCCATCCACAAGCAAATGGGCAAGCAGAGGTCACCAACCGAACGATCCTTGACGGATTAAAGAAAAGGTTGGAACAGGCTAAAGGAAAGTGGGCAGAGGAACTCCCTAGAGTTCTTTGGGCCTACAGGACAACCAGAAGAACTCCCACCTCTGAAACTCCCTTCTCATTGGCATATGGTACAGAGGCAGTAATTCCGATTAAGATCGGTATGCCAACCTTGAGAACTGAAGCCTTTAAGCAAAAATCCAATGATTAGCAGCTGATGAAAAATTTGGATTTGCTTGAAGAAAGAAGGGACCAAGCCAGTATCAAGATGGAAGCCTACCAGTAGAGAATGGTCGACAAATCCAAAGTGGGGCTCAAGACGGTCAGCTTTCAAGTCGGAGACTTTGTCTTAAGAAGAGTCTTTCAAAACACCAAGGATCCCACTATAGGAAAGCTGTCACCAAACTGGGAAGGCCCCTACAAAGTAACGAAGGTTGTTAGGCCTACCACCTACTGGCTAGAAGACGTGACTGGGAAGCCTATTCCTAGGCCGTGGAACGTGGAACATTTACGGAATCTATTATCAATAAAGATGTTTCTTTCTTTTACTTCTATGGAATGTCCATCTTTTAATACACAGGCCTCTAGAGCCTGGTCCATAATGTACAAGTCTTAGTACTTGGTCCATCTAGAATGCACAGGCCTTTTGAGCCTGGTCCATAATGCACAAGTCTTAGTACTTGGTCCATCTATAATGCACAGGCCTCCAGAGCCAGGTCCATAATGCACAAGTCTTAGTACTTGGTCCATCTATAATGCACAGGCCTCTAGAGTCTGGTCCATAATGCACAAGTCTTAGTACTTGGTCCATCTATAATGCACAGGCCTCTAGAGCCTGGTCCATAATGCACAAGTCTTAGTACTTGGTCCATCTATAATGCACAGGCCTCTAAAGCTTGGTCCATAATGTACAAGTCTTCGTACTTGGTCCATCAATAATGCACGAGCCTCAGTGCTCGGTCCATCTATAATGCATAAGTCTTAGGACTTGGTCTATCTATAATGCACAAGTCTTAGGACTTGGTCCATCTATAATGCACAGGCCTTCCGAGCCTGGTCCATCTTTAATACACAGATTCTATGATCCAGTCCATCCAAAGATAGAAGTTCTGAACATCTTCAAACTAAAGTCTCCTAGATCGGAATACCTCAGAGCTGATACTTAGATTATTTGGCCTATCTACCAACAAGCAACAAGTACTACAGTACTGAGCAGATTTGAAGTACTTTGATTCAAGACTTCTACAAAGTTTCTTTGATCTATTCTTAGAACAGTTAGACATCAGAAGTGCACAAAAAGGTGTTTTAACTCCAGAAGAGCACATTCAAATACAAAGAATATCAGATCTGAGAAAAAGGAACTCAATTTTATTGATGATTCAGAAAATTTACATCAGTATAAGAAAACTAGAAATAGAACAAGTACACAAAAGCTACAACAAAGGCATCACTACGCTTTCACAACATTATGGCTTTCTTCCTCGATTGAGAAAAGGGCCCAGGATCCAAACTTCCATTACCATCGCCGCCGGCTCCATTTGAAAGGAAGGAACCCTGAACCCCAATCTGCAGCAAAAAGCACCTAAGCCATTTCATCATCACTGTCACTTATCTCAATACCAATGGATGATGAGGGTTCTGGGTCTCAGGGGACCTCCATTCATCTCCCTCAAAGCAGTTGCGACACCCCAACCGATTTGAGCAAGGGTCTCTGCCAAGACACAAAGGGAAGAAGGCATCCCACCTTCATCTTCATCACCAGTGCTCCAAGCCTCAGTTGAATCAAGGAGGGTCCACCTCCCATCGGAGAAATCTCGGCCGGATGCTAAGATGGACAAGAAGATCTTAGCCTCTTCTAATCCTTCCTTGGAGACTGAATCAAAGGGAAGGTTAACTCTCGGCCACAGTTTAATCATTCCCAACTCGGACTGAAAATCGTCAACTATCTCCGGGCAAACAGTAAGCCTCTAAAAGGCATTCAAACTCTCTCCGACAAGGGAACAATATGAGAGCAAAAGTAAAAAGATAAGGCGCAACTGTACGCTCCTTTATCATATATATAGATCCTTGAAGCCCAAAAGTCACCCAGATGAACCGTCGCAACGGTTAAATAAAGGGTTGGCCTCGAAAACCCAAAAGACAGCTGTATAAATGGATGACGTATAGAATCGTCCTTTCAGATACTTAGACGACAAGTTACAAGGTTTCTCCAAGCATACCGAACTGATCAAAGCAAATAAAATCTGGTCCACCTTTATACAAAGGCCTCTGGTCTAACATACAGACCTCTCAGTCTTGACTATTCCTGTTGATCCCTGACGGACCACGTATACGACAGAAGACCATCAGTTCGGATGTATCTCAGTCCCGGTCTGAATGACTTATGAGGCAGAAGTCTCAATCAGAGCAACAAACACAAGACACCGTTCCTACTAGGGTTCAGAACAAACTACCTTAGAATGCGTCAAAATTTACTTTCAATATATGCGACACAAGATCAATGTCAGATCCCCACACATCTGATTGAAGTTACGTTCTTATCTCATCCAAAGAGGGAGAAGCAGTTAAAGCTAGTCTACAATCGTTATCTTATCGCAACTACAGTTCGGAAGATAACCGCCAACTCTTGAAAGCTGATTTGGAGGGATCCAGAGCATCCTTACTTGTATCAGTTTCTTACATCAACAACAGGTTCAAAAGAAATACTACACGGATCAACCAAACACAAGAAGAATAGAATGAAGACATTTGAGGAAGGAAAAACTGTTTCATTCAAAGAGTCTGTTACACTGAAGTTCAAAAAAAAAAAAAGAAGCAAAAAACCTAAACTAAGCATATTTTCTAAGCCTGATCAGCAGAAGCAGGCTCAATGGTTGGGGAAGGGTCGGCAGGAGCAGCATCAACTGTCTCACTTGGGACAACAACTTCAGTGGGATCGGCAGGAAGAACGTCGACCACCTCGCTCGGAACTACAACCTCGGGAGGGGTAACCCCTGGAGGCACAATCGAGGATATGTTGAAATCGGGAAATTTGGCAAGGAACCTATCTCGGAAGTTGTTAAAGCCAAACATGATCAGGGTGTTGGCCATTCCTTCCAGTTCCATCCTCATCTCCATCTCGTTATCCACCTTAGCCTACTCCACTGCATCCTCAAGCTTTTGGTTATATTAGTACCGCATGCCGTTCAACTCCCTCTACAGCCTCTTTGCCCGCTGAACAGCAAGGTTCTTCTCTGACTCCATAACGATCAGAGAATTTTGTGACTCCTTCAGCTTCTCTGTAGAGTCGTGAGCCTCCGACTGAGCAGTACCAAGCCGAAGCCTGAGATCGTCCAGCTCGGCCTTAAGTTGATCAACCTCCTCCGAAGGGGGAGAGACCTCCGTCAGAGCGGAAAGGGTGTGCAGAGCCTGCAGTGCACAAAGCACACAGTTCAGTACCAACCAACACACTTGGAAAAAAGGAAAAGAGATAAAGGCTCGAAGAACTTACCTTGACCTGAAGAGAAGCCAGGTCAGCAAGAAGCTTCTCCGGCTTCTGGGGCCTAATTTTGTTTGAGCCTTTGGCCCAAAAGTCCTCCAAAATCTTTTTGGCCCCCTGATTGACAGCATCAGGGGCCACCGAGGACGACGCCCCCTTGCCCGCTTGCTTGGACGGGGCTGGGGGGACCATAGAAATGGGGGCAGGTGCCTCTCTTTCCCCCTCAGTGGGGTCAGGAGAGATCGAAAGTATCCTCCGCCTTTTCGTTTGGATGGGAGGGTCCACTAGGGAAGAAGCCTCCCCCACTACCACAGATGAAGATGGCTCGGTCTCCCACCGTGCCATCATATTCTTTTCAACATCCTCAACACTTCCTCTGGCAGCCATCAATTTATCAGGGTTGACAATAAAGGAATGGTCTCGATTGCTGGGCTTTAAAAGCTTTTTGTATTGCTTCTGAATCACGGGGGAGAAGCCCGGTCTTTTCCACACGCTCCTAACTGCACGAAAGACACAGAAATTGATCAGTTCAGCAATTGGTGTACAAAATGAAATCAACACAACAACAGGAAAATTGGGCCTCACCCTTTCGCCTAGTGGTTCGAGGGAATGTTGAGAATTGGCCTTCAAAGTCCTTGAACTCCCATCCTCCTTTTATGAAGAAATACCACTTCTTCCAGGTCTTATTGGAAGAGGGCACGGAAGTAAGGGGTCTGAACCCATTATCAAAAGACATATAATAAAGGCCTTCCGCCTTCTTGAGTTTTAGATCCATATTACTACGGATCAGGTCAAGGGACACATTGACATTATTCATATGCCCCAACACAATGAAACTCAACAGATGTCTCCAACTGTTAAGGTTCAGGTCTGCAGGGCAAAGGTTGAACCAGCAGAAAAATTGTTTTACAAGGTCAGGAAGGGGGAGTGTCAGTCCCATTTCAAACCAGGCCAGGTAGGCACAGATTTCTCCCTCTCTAACATCGCTCGGGCGATCCAAAGGGTCTGGGACCCTGAAAGTAACACTTGAGGGAAGATTGAATTTCTCCCACAACTCCGTCAACATTTTCTCGGTGATTGCACTCTCACCCTCCTCTCTATGACCGAATCGACCAAAGGTCTCACCAGCCTTATTTGGGGGCTCATCGAATGCATCAACAATCCTAACCCACGGACTAGAGGGGAGTTCTACCAGTCTATTCTCATCGTCATTTACAGAAGGAAGATTCACTAGTTACAGTTGAGGAACGATCTTAAAAGGACTGCCCAAACCAGAGGGTGACTCAAGGCCAGACATGGCGAACAAAAGAAAGTAATGAAGCAAATGAGAGGGAATGTAGAAGGGGACTAAAATCAAACCTAAAATCAAGAAAGACTATGAACACCGGATATCCTTCAACTTTCAAAATATGTCAAATGGCGGTAACAGTCTTTGGTACTGTAGAAGCAAGTGCAGAAGAAAGGCATAAAAGACCTTTCCCTCTCTTTATATACACGAAATATGAGCCCCCCAAGACGAGTCGACACAACGGTTGAAAATAATGATGGCTTCTCAAGTATCGGCTGCGCAATAAATGACCCATTAAACCGACGTCTCGAGAAATGCAGAAACAAAACGTGTGACTCTTCACAAAGCCCATAACCCTAGTTAAGCCCTAGCTTCTAACTAGGGCTCGCGAGGGGGGGGAGTAGCTGATATACCACAAACAGACACACCAATCACCTTGAGACACTTGTGTTTACAGAGCTGATAATCTCGATCATACAGAGCAGCCACATCCTTCAGGGCATTCTCATATATATATCATACAGAACCGATAAACTCAGTCATACAGAGCAGTCACAGCCTTCAGGGCATTCTCATATATATATATATATATATATATATATATATATATATCCTATAGAGCCGATAAACTCGGCCATACAGAACAGGCGAAGCCTCTAAGACATTCAAATACACATATCTTCCAGACCTTGTACTCTGGGCAATATTCACTCAGTACTTCATATGGTTCCGACCTTATGGTTTCCTTAACAACTGCCAAGTAGGAAATAAGGAAATAGTCTTCAACACGAAAACAGTCTTCAACAATGAAGCTACTATCTATGATTATAATCTCTATCTACGACACAATACTCCACAAGGTAACTGCAATCTCCGATGATCAAATCCCTATATTCATGGCATTAAATCCTAATCAACTTAGGAAGACCGCGATCTATAAATTAAACCTTAAAGGTACGCTTTATGGGGATGCTCATTCTTTTGGCTTTCAATACAGTCATTTCAATTCCGTTTACTTACTTAAGCATTGGAGCGGCTACTGCCGGAGCCAATCCGGTGGTCCTCTGATCCATTTTCTGAGTGTTCTACAAGTCACGAAGCCCACACTTATTACGAGTCGAAAAGTGCAGCATCATTCACTATATTTGTAATTTTTTCTTTACTTGGTAAACTGGTAGAAAGTTTAAGTTGACTAACTCATAACTTAAGTTAACTAATACACTTCCAAATTGATTATCCATTAACCAATATAGCTTAATTAGATTTTAGCCCTTTGATATGGTATGACTAATTTAATTTTAAGGTTTGCAATCCATCTAGGTCAAGTTTGAGTTACAAATGTTCAATCCAAAGTGAATAACTTTACAAATTAATATGACACACATTAACTATCCCAAGTGCCTTTCATTGCATCCCTGCATTTTATGCTCCACAAGTTTCACACTTGGTATCCAATTGCAGTACTAATTTAGAGCATTCTCACTTAGGTTTAAATAGTTGGATGTTATCAATGAAGTGTTACCATCAAAATTACCCTTTTACTCTTGAGTTGAAACCTTGAGGCTAACAATCTCTTTATTTTTTTTTAATGACAAACTATTGATGACTGCAAGACAAAAATGTGAAATTTAACCAATTTAAGTATTATCCCAATAGAGTGTAACGTTGCCCCTAACTATGTGCATTAAATATGAAAATTTTAAACAAAATGGATGTAAATATTTTCCCCCCTTTAGTTAAATAATCAAATTTTCCAATTCACAATAAAATAAAAACACACACATACAAATTTCGAATGGATTTTGAATTGCAAAGAACTAATTTTGATTTTAAGTCCAATTTTAATTGAGTATTCAACCACAAATAATAATCAAAGTAGAAAAGAAAACTAATCATGCACAAAGAAGGAAGACACAAGATTTATGAAAGTGCATTGAACAAAAATTAACTTGTAGTGTCTCAACCATTTCAAAACAAAATTAAAACACAAATTTAAATTTTTGTAGCTCCTTTCATGAGTTGTAGGAATCTAATTATAGGTTTAAAGCATTCACTATCAAGATTTTAGAATTCAAGTAAAGTAATAAATTTAAATACCAGAGTCAGTCTAAAACCTAAATTGGAATTGTCAAGGTGTTAAAAGATAAATTAATTTTATAGTCAACATCATCTATGTAACACCCCAAAGTTTAAATCTTTACTTCATAAGTTAAAATAGAATCTATAATGTAAAATAAGTCTAAGTAGTACATAGTCAAAATTTGACAAAACAAACTGCGTATTTGGGCCAATACACCAACATAATCTAATAACGTAGCTACATAGGAAGGTAAATTTTTAAAGACATCATTAAAAAGACAGACAACAACATTTCATCTATGCGTTGAAAAATTTTAGGGTGACAAATTTCATAAAATTATGAGACAATCAATTTTAGGCTATTATGTGGCCACGCTATCCGACATGCAACCATACTTACCATAATGTAGTGAGGAGATTGGTTAAACGTGGAGAAGTTATTTGACCAAAATTGAATATAACCTTGGACCAGCTTGCATACATATATATATATATATATATATATATATATATAACATTGGTGCAAATTACTTTCCATAAAAAAGCCATTTGAGAGCCTTAGAGAGAAATTGAAAGATTTAGTGAGAATGAAGGGGAGGTTGTGTATATATATGCATTGATCCCATGGATGCATGAAGGAGTAAGACAAGGGGAGAAGTAGAGCCATGTTACAAAGTGCCTTTTGATATTATCATAAAAGGAAATTAAACATTGAAGGTTTAGCTGCTAAGAGACAAAACTCACAAGAGGCATATGAGGAACGAAATCCTTATAGTGTACAGTGTATGGATCATGAAAACCAAGTGAATATAAAAAATGATGAAGTTCAAGAAATTCTATCTTCTATTCCACCTCCAAGTTTTAAAAGGAAGACGATTGTTACTTATTGCCTAGATATTTACCCTAGAGAAGGGTGAATATGATATTTTACAAATATTGGTTACTTTTTGGATCTTCAAAAATGAAAGTTGTAAATGCACAATAAATTAATAAGAGAGAGAGAGGAAACAAACACAA
Source organism: Nyssa sinensis (assembly GCA_008638375.1). NCBI lineage: Eukaryota > Viridiplantae > Streptophyta > Magnoliopsida > Cornales > Nyssaceae > Nyssa > Nyssa sinensis. The sequence continues at coordinate 19,108,171 of CM018049.1, read as the reverse complement.
TAATTTTACGAGGTTCAAAAAACTTTTTACGTCTTCGACTCAAGTATCCCCACTTGAGTTTTTCCACTATTGTGACCTTGTTATAGGTGGAGATCAAACATTTACAAAGCGAAGACCGCAACCCTCTTATCCCAACAAAATATACCATTTTGCCTCACCAAGTAGCACCTACCCACAACTCTCACCACAATGAGATGATACAAAGATGTTTACCAAATAACACTATCTTCTAAAGTAGTTTTGGTGTAATAAGATGCTCACTCTCTATAAATAAATCAAGTGTATGCTTTGAGTATTTAATATGAATATAATTTTTAGATTTAGATTTAGAAGATGTTAAATCTAAAGTCAATAATAAAGATGTGATTGTGTAAGCTTGTAAGAGATGGCTTAGAAAGCCCTAAAGAACCTCTATTTATAACCTTTTAAAGTATATGTCCGTTGCTTTTCAAAAAGAGTAATTTTTCCCATTTTTATCTGTTCAAAATTTGAATTTGTGAATTTGTGATTGTCAGAACGACAGAATTAGTCGACTCAATCATCAACCAGTCGACTACAATGAGGTATGGGCAACTAATTAGCTCAACTAATTTATCTAGAGGGTTTGAGGTTTATTTGGTTAAGAACAATCAATCAACTGGTTTTAAGGATCATTCGATTACTTCTATTTGTACACTAATTTTGCATTTGAGAAGTAGTCGGCTAATTAGGACAGTGTACTCAAGCAATCTATCAATTTGTCACTCAATCGACTGGTTTAAGAGTCAGTAAATTGGTTCCATGAGCTGGTCGACTAGTTTAGATAGTAAGTGTCTTCTAGCTTATTTTTTTTTAGTGTACTTTTATCAAAATCTTTTGATCTTTCAAAACTTAAGTTATGATAATGTTTTATTTTGAAAAACCATTTGAAGTTAATTCTTAGATGATCATTTAAAATAGTGAGAGCTGATGATCAATGATCAATCTAATCCTAACGTCACTCAAAATCCAAAATAAAGAAAATAAAAGTCTTCATTTGAATCCTTGCGCTTGAGTGTGTCCGATTTGCTTGAATGATCATAAGAACATTCCACTTGTTTTGATCTTTTCTTTGGAGCATATCCTTGAATGGAATCTTTTAGCTTGATGGACTTTTGTCATTTTCTTGATGAACAATCTTCTTTGACCTAGATGACCTATTTGCATTTTCACTTGGTTAAAACATTAGCCCATTGGATAATGTTTTGTAATCATCAAAATTGTTGAGATGCCCTTGGTTAAAAATATTTAGAGCTAACAATTTCCTCCGTTTTGATGATGGCAAAACATTGTTCCTCGCAAATAGTGAATAAATAGCATTAGTGATAAAGAATAAAAACTTATTGCATATAGGCTTCCCCTATCAATTTGTAGATTTGAATTTATGTCATAAGTAAATAGATCATATTAAAATGACATTATTTTCTATCTCTCCCAATCAACATGAAGTTTTGTAGTTTATAGTTAGAGATTTATATCATCTTTCATGCTTTGTTTATGCATTTGAATACTATCATCAATAATAAGATTGAACATAACACATAAGAATGATGTAACAACAAATGTTTTTCTATTCATGTATGATCTTTTTCAATAATAAGCATGAATTACAATTATTTAAATAAAAAAAGAAGAACAATTACAAGAAGGATTTTGAATCAAAACATAAAAAAAAAAAAACTCTTTTCTAATTCTATTTCTTTTCTTTCTTTTTATCTCTTCTATTCTTTCTACCCTTTTGTGATTGTAAAAAAAATGACTTAAGGCCATCGGGGAGGAGGCTTGTGCCTGAGAATTTGCTGAAGAGTTCCTTGACCTCGAGCACCTTCAGTTTGATTTCTCTGTGTTTTCTCTCATTATGCTTGTAAATAGAGTCTGGCCGAATTTTGAGAATGTGAACATCATTCTCTATTGCTTCTACCCTTTGTGTGACATTGGATAGGTTATTGGACATATTAGATTCAACGGTCCGAATTTGGGTTCTAATGTTAGAATCCATTTCCCTAAGGAATGTGATAATAGAGGAAGATTCGGTGATTGAGACCAGAGGAAGAGGATGAGAGGTGGTCTGTAGAGTGGGGTAAGTGGAAAAGAGAATCTCTTAGGTTTGCTTAGTTGTCAGAAAAGATTTGGGGACTCATCCTTGGGCAGTGGACTTGTATCCCATAGACTTCAGTATGCCCTTGGAATAAATGTTCGTGTGGATGAAGGTGTAGAGATCAGTTTTCCCACCAAGGTCAATGTCGTAGTGTTTGAAAATAGTGGTGAGATGGTTGCCATAAGGGAGGATGCCTGGTTTTTTTTTTTAGGCAGTCTTTTATGTGATAAATGATGATGTGAGAGAGGTTGACCTTTTTGTGCTTAAAGATGCACCATATGAAAAACACGTCTATGTACGAGACAAAGTCTCGTCCACTAGTACGTGGGAGAATGTTGTAGGTTATGATGTGGTAGATAAGACGGGATTCGAATGTGAGTTGGGAGGCTTTTGGTTTGAATGCCTCAGTGATGTTAGGGTTACCACAAATTTGTTGTATGGCCGTGAGAGGATTGAATCCATCACACACTATCTAAGTGTTAGCAGTGAACTCTTTGAAGTCCCCTTGAGGGATATTGAAGATTTCGAAGACATTTTCGGGTTTGAGAGATATAAGATGGTCAAAAACCTATGAAGAAACATCGATACCCTTAGGCATCTCAAAATGGGTGTAGAAAAGTAGAACAAGCCAAGTGTATTGTGTATTAGAGAAAGAGAGATATTTGGTCCAACCATGATAATCAAAGTGAGTACCTATGAGGATGGATTCGGAGTCAAAGAAGGGGGTGCTAATGGTCTTACCGTACTCAATGTGTTGATGCTTGATGTCATCGTTGAATTTTTATACGATTCAGTGTTGAGGAAAACTTAGGTGTCATGGCGAGATTTTTTGGTGTTCGGCATCGGAATCCTCTCTAGGGCATTTTCATAAGGATTTGGAAGTTACGTTTTTGGTTTTGGGAGCCATGGAAGAGAGATTGAGAGATCTGGGAAAGAATTTGGATGATTTTGAAAGGTTTGAGAGAAAGAGAAGTTGAAGAGTCTCAAGAGCACGAGTTTGAAATGTTTTAAAAATCGCTCAGTATTTATAGATTCAACTAAATTAGTCGACTAGTTTTCACCATCAATCGACTAGTTTTGCCCTAGTTTTGGGGTGGTCGATTGGTAGGTCAACTATTTTAACCAGTGCCTAAAAACCCTCTTTTTGAAACTCTTGATCAGACGAGTATTTTATCCGTTCAGTTGACTGGTTCAACTATCAGTCAACTGGTAGGTCAACTATTTTGATGAGTGCCTATAAACTCTCATTTTTAAAGCTTCAGTGGCCTTATGGTGGCCTGTTTTCTAGGGGTGTCAATTTTTAACACGACACGACAACACTACTCGAACACGACACGAAGTTAACGGGTTTGGGTTTAGCATAAATGGGTTTAGGGTCATAAACGGGTTGACATGTATAACACGATTAATAAACAGGTTATATTTGGGTTTTACTAGTGTCAACTCGTTTAACACGACTTAACATGTTTAATTATAAAATATATTATGAGTTAAGGTAATTCATTTCACATCAAATATTTATCAAAGTTTTGAGATTTTTTATTTATAAAAGAGGTTTCTACTTTGATTTGGCCCATATCCAAAGTTACTAAACTTGAAAACTATCTATACATATTAAAAGATAGGTAAATTTTTTTATTTAAAAAATTAAAAAATAAAAATAAACGGGTTAAGTGTGTCGACACGTGTAACCTATTTAATAAATGAATTGGGTTTCAGTTTTGAAACTTGACACGATTAGTTAATAGTGTCGAGTTAGGGTTCACACATATTTTTGAATATGTATGCCTTGACATGACCCGAACACGACACGATAACACGAATTGACACCCCTACTGTTTTCCATTATCAGTCGACTGGTCTAAGAAGACAGTCGACTGATTTGAGTAGAGGTGATATTTATCACTTAGTTACTAAATCTTTGGGGTCAATCATTCCTAGTTCTCTTCTAATAAAGCAAAATCTCTCTGATTTGAGTAGATGTGATATATGCTAATAGATGGTTTGTATCAATGAATTTAAAGATTAAATCACTATTTTGCATATGATCTCTAAAGAAATGATATCTAATTTCTATATGTTTAGTTCTAGAGTGTTAGATTGGGTTTTTACTTGTGTTAATTACGCTAGTGTTATATACTTATTGGTATTAAATCATAGTTAAGCTTAAAATCTTGAAGTTGTTTCTTCATGTATAGGGTTTGAGCACAACAACTTTCCGTTGACATATATTCTACTTCAGCAGTAGACAAGGCTATTGAATTTTGCTTTTTGCTAAACCAGGATATGAAGGAATTTCTTAGAAAGTGACAAGTTCCACTTGTGCTTTTTCTATCAATCTTGTAACTGGAAAAATCAGCGTCCGAATAGCTTAATAGATCAAATAAGGTATTCCTAGGATATAATAGCCCTATATTAGTTTTCCTAGAAGATATCTAAAGATTCTTTTAATGGTTTTTAGATGTGATTCCGTATGACAAGATTGAAATCTTGCACACAAGCATACACTAAACATAATGTATGGTCTACTTGTTGTGAGATACAAGAGACTTTCAATCATTCATCTATATTTTTTAATGTCAATTTCATTTTCTTTATCGTTTTTCTCAAGTTTAGTAACAACACTCATGGAAATACTTAAGGGTTTTGTTTCTTCCATTCCAAATATTTTAAGAAGTTTTTTAACATACTTTGATTGATTGATAAATGTTCATTCTTTAGATTGTTTTATTTGTAATCCTAAGAAGAAATTTAATTCTCTCATCATGCTCATTTCAAATTTATCTTGCATGCACTTGGCAAAGTCCTTGCATAGATCTTCATTTACTGATCCAAAAATAATATCATCCACATATATTTGTACAATGAGCATTTATTTCCCTTATTTTAATAAACAAAGTGGTATCTATTTTTCTTCTAGTGAATTCATTTTTAATGAGGAAACCACTAAGTCTTTCATACCAAGCTCTAGGAGTTTTCTTCAAGCCATAGAGAGCCTTAACTAGTTTGTATACATGGTTTGCCATTTTATGGTTTTCAAATCCAGGAGGTTGTTCAACATGAACTTTCTCATAAATGAATCCATTCAAGAATGCACTCTTTACATCCATTTGATAGAACTTAAATCGTTTATGACATGTAAAGGCAAGTAGCATTCTTATAGCTTCTAATTTAGTAACTGGAGCAAAACTTTCTTCATAATCAATGTCCTCTGCTTGGTTGTATCTGTGGGTGGGCTACTAACCTAGCTTTATTTCTAGTTATGTTTCCTCCTTCATCTTTCTTGTTTCTAAAGACTCATTTTGTTCCAATTATGCTTTGTTCTCTAGGTCAAGAAACTAAGTTCCAAATGTTGTTTCTTTCAAATTGATTTAATTTTTCTTGTATAACCAATATCCAAGATTCATCATTTTTGACTTCTTGAATGGTTTTAGGTTCAATTTGACATAGAAATGTCAGATTATTGCACATATTTCTCAATGATGCTCTAGTAGTAACTTTTTAAACTAGTTCACCAATGATTTCATCTTTAGGGTGATCTTTGACAAACTTCCATTCTTTGGAAGGGTCAAATCCAACAACTTGAGTTATAATTTCATTTTCTATTTCATCTTCAAGATATTGATGATTTTCAATATTATCTTGAAGCGGTAGATTTATGTTAGCCCTAAAGGTTTTCAACCAAGGGTATCTTAGAAATTTTGATTATCACAAAACATTATCCAATGGACTAATGTTTTATCCAAGTGATAATACAAATAGGTCATTTAGGTCAAAGAAGATTGTTGATCAAGAAAATGACAAAAGTCCATCAAGCTAAAATATTCCATTCAAGAGTATATTCCAAAACAAAGATCAAAACAAAAGGAATGCTCTCACGATCATTCAAATAAATTGGATACACTCAAGCCCAATGATTTAAGTGAAAACTTTCATTTTTTTTATTTTGAGTTTTGAGTGACGTTAGGATTAGATTGATCATTGGTCGTAAGCTTTCACTATTTAAAATAATCATCTAAGGACTAACCTTAAATGATTTATTTCAAAACAAAGCATTTAAATTAAAGTGTTGAAAGATCAAAAGGTTTTGGAAAAAGTACACTTAGGAAGAAATAAGCTAAGAGATACTAACTGTCTAAACTAGTCGACTAATTCTTAAAGCTTATTTGTCACACTCATAAAACCAGTCAACTGATCCTAAGAACTAGTCAACTAAGTAATGTTTTATAAAATTGCTTAAGCATACTGTCAAAATCAGTCAACCTCCGAAGAGAATCAATTGATTGTCCTTTAAAGGCAAAATTAGTGTACAAAGAGAACCAGTTGACTGAGTCAAACAACCAATTGACTGAGTCAAAGAACCAGTCGACTGAATGACCAATTGATGAATTGCCTAAGCACACTGTCCAAATCAGTCGACCTAAAAGCTATATCAATCGACCACTTCTCAAAGGCAAAAATAATGTACAAATAGAACCACTCAACTGATACTCAAAACCAGTCGATTGATTATTCTTAACCAAATGAACCTCAAACCCTTTGGAAAAATCAGTTGACCTAATCAGTTGACCAGTCCTCATTACAATTGATTGGTTGATGATTCAGTCTACTGATTCAGTCGATCTGGCAATCGAAAATTTAAATTTTGAACAGACAAAAAGGGGGAGAAACGGTTCTTTTTGAAAAGCAACAATCATATACTTTAAATGGCTATAAATATAGGTTCTCTAGGGCTTTCTAAGCCATCTCTTACAAGCTTACACTATCACATCTTTACTATTGACTTTAGATTTATTATCTTTCAAATATATATCTTAAAGTTCTACTCATCTTAAATACTCAGAGCTTACACTTGATCAATCTATAAAGAGCTAGCATCTTATTGCACTGGTGAGAGTTGTGAGTAGGTGCTACTCGGTGAGGCAAAAAGGTATATTTTACTGGAATAAGAGGGTTGCGGTCTTCGCTTTGTAAAAATCTGGTCTCCACCTACAAGAATGTCACTATAATAGAAAAACTTAAGTAGGGATACTTAAGTCAAGAATGTAAGAAGTTTTTCGAACTCGTAACTGCTGTGTTTGCTCTTTCTTTCTTTGCTCTTGTTTATTTACTGTGGATTTACAGAATCTATTTTTTAAAAATGAAAAGAAATCAATATTTGTAAAATACCCTATTATCTGGGTAACAATATATATTTGAATCACTTTGTACATCATCATCATCTACATTCTTCTTTGAGATATGAGGATAAGATTCATCAAATACAACATATACAGATTCTTCTAATGTTAGAGTTCTTTTGTTGAAGATTCTATATGCTTTGCTTATGTTGAAATATCCTAAAAAGATTCCTTTATCGAATTTAGCATCAAACTTTTCCAAATTTTCTTTATTATTTAGCACACAACATTTACAACCAAATACATGAAAGTAGCTAATGAGTGACTTTTTTCTATTCCAAAGTTCACAAGGAGTTTTATTTAGTTTTGATCTAATACTTACTCTATTTATCACATAGCAAGTAGTGTTTACAACTTTAACGCAGAAATATTTAGGTATGCAATGTTCATTAAGTGTTGTTCTAGCCATTTCTTGAAGTGATCTATTTTCCTTTCAACTACTCCATTTGGTTGTGGTGTTCTAAGAGCTGAGAAATTGTGACCAATTCCACATTCATTGCAATATTATTCTATGTGTTTGTTATAAAATTCTTTACCTCTATCACTTCTAACATTATTAATGGAGTACCCATTTTCAATTTTTATTATTCTACATAATTTTGTGAAGGCTTCATGTGTCTTATCCTTGTGAGAAAGGAATAATACCCAAGTATATCTTAAATAGTCATCCATAATGATGAAAGCATAATGTTTTCCTCTTAAGCTTGCAAATCTAGTTGGTCCAAATAGATCCAAATGCAACAGTTATAGTGGTCTATTTTCTGAAATGTCCTTCTTTTTAAAGGAAGATTTCACTTGCTTCTCTAGTTGGAAAGCACTACATACATTATCTTTTACAAATTTTGTTTTGGTTGGACCTCTAACTAATTCATGTCTAGACAAGTTAGAAATTATGTCCCTGCTTGCATGACATAGTCTTCTATGCCATAACTAACTATTTTCATTTATGGTCGCAAAGCATTGCACAATTTGTGAAGTGATGTCATCAAAATTTATACAATAAATATTGTTATCCCTATTTGTAACAAATAGAATATTTTCGTGGTTGCATACATCTTTAATTAAGCATTTTTTGGCTTTAAAAACTATAACATAACCTTTATCACATAGTTGACTTAATACTTAGCAAGTTATATTTCAAGCCATCAATAAGAAGTACATTTTCAATAGATAGGGAAGAATTTTTACCTATGCTTTTAATGCCAATAATTTTACCTCTTGAGTTATTCCCAAAGCTCACATATCTACCATCTTTTGAAGTGGGGGATGTGAATTTTTCTTTATCTCCAGTCATTTTCCTTAAGCATCCATTATCAAGAAACCATTTTTCCTTGCATGATAAGGACTTCAAACACACCTACAAGATCAACTCAAGTAAATCCTTTTGGTACCCAAACTTTATTCAGTCCTTGAGGGTTAGTCTTAGGTAACCAAGTTCTTTTTGGAACCCAAATCATTTTGTCTTTGTCCTTTATGTCTTTTCTAAATTTTCTTGAAGATTGTGCATGAACGGTTGCATTTGAATTAGAGGTTCTTACAAAAAAGTTTTAATAAGACTTTTGTTTGGTATAAGCATTATATCCCAAACTTGCTTTATCAAAAACACATCTTTGTTGTGAGATGATTTTATCTAAAATTTCACTTCCTTTAGTAAACTTTTTTATAGTGAAATTTAAATCATCCGCCTTTTTCTTAGGAGATGGGTTTTCTTCCTCAAGATTCTCATTTTTTAAAATCAATGAATTCTTTTCTTTCATTAAAATTTCATTTTGATTATTTAAAACTTGAAAATTGTTTGAGAGAGAAGATATTTTATTTTTGATATCCTTATTTTTAAAGTGGGTTTTCTCAAGTTCATCAAGCAATTCCTCAAAGGCATTTTCTAACTCTTCATAAGAAGGAAATGAATCAAGATTAAAGTTTACCGCATTCTCATGAGCCATGAAACAGAAGTTTGCTACTTCTTGGTCTCTTAATTCCTCATCTGATTCATCCCAAGTGGCTTTCATTACTTTCTACTTGGTTCTTTTTCCTTCTCCTTTGAGTTGAGGACATTTTGCATTTATGTGTCCTGGTTTATGACACTCATAACAAGTTAGGGGTTCCTTCTTGCTTGATTTCCCTTTTTGCTGCTTGCGATTCTGTTGCTTCTTTCTCAAGTAGCTTTTGAATTTTCTTGTGATAATGGCAACTCCCCCCATCACTTCTATAATGACCTGACCCGATTATCGGGAATTAATTTACTAAATGGCAATAATTATGAAAACTTAGCCTAGACAAATAAAAGTTATAAAATAACATGAGAAAAATGAAAGCCATAACATAATGAAGCCAAAGTGTTGGCCAAGGGATTTGATCCCGAGACCCAAAAAGTAGAAACGACTTATGTTTAAAAATAAGCCAACGTGGCTGAAGCGCATGGGTGTTGCGTATTTTACCAAATATATGTCTATGCTCAAATAAGCCCGAATGTCGGCACATTCAACACTGAGATAGCAGCCTACCATTGGACCCCTCCTATACCATTATTATTTTATGTAAACATATATATATATATAATATGATATATAAGATGATATATATACATTATATATAATGGTATTATATGAAAGGATAAATGTGAGACATATGTATAGATAATGTTGGTGCATACACGTGAGAGGAGTGTGCTATATATATATATATATAGCTGAGTTATATATATGGATGTGTGTAGTGTGGACAACTGTGTATGTGGGTGTTGTGTATAAGGATATATATGGATCAACCGACCAAAGTAGTGTGGATATGTATAATCAATGGACTGAGTGTATGTATTATGTGCGACAATAGAGAGAGAAAGTAAGGTAGAAAGAGAGAGAAGCAAGGCTATGGCAGAAAGTGAGATAGAGAGAGAAGAAGAAGAAGAAAGGAAGAGGGAAGAAAGAGAAAGCCAAGGCAGGTAAGGTTTTCAATTTGAAGTTTATAAATTCGAACTGTTATTAAACTGGGTTTGTAAAAACTTAAGTAAAACCTCAAAATGATCATAGGGTCAAAAAGTATATGAAATATGGTGAATTTTGGAAGAAATATAGAGTGATTTGGTGGAGAAATGAAAGAGTAAATGAGAGTTGCAAGTATGATGAATATTTCGGGTGGTGAGGATTTTTGGTGAATTTGAGTGATTTAAGGATCAGGAAAGTGTTCCCCTAAATCCCAGAAGTGTATAGGAAGAGAAATAAAGAATAAATACTGTGTAGAACACCATGAAATGGGAAAACTAAACGTCATCGAAATTTCGGGTTCTCGTTGGAGTCCAATTGTGAAACCTTATTTCGAGTACTTCCGAACAATAAAACCTAATTTGGAAACCATGGAAGGAATCCTTAGGGAAAATAGAATTAAACCCTATTGGAAATAGCTCGAAATTCCATCGGAGATAGTTGGCCAACGCCGGAGAAGACACCTGAGGTACACTAGAGAAAAAGACCTGTTGGGCCGGTTATAGGTCGGAGTCGAGTCGAGCCCCGACCAAAATAAAACGGGTTTGGGTTTTTAACTGAAACAATGCAGTATTGGATTTAATTTAAAATGTAAATGCAGTGTTTGGTTACAAAGATAGTAAATTAATCTAATACCCCTGTTCTGAATAAGGGATACCCTATCGATGAAGTAGATTCTTATTCGTTGTTTGGTTTAAGGAAAATCAGAAAACAAAAAATATATATGGCACAACAGCCCAGGGACTCGAACCCATGACTACGTGGGTATATAGCACCTAAACCTAAATGTATAACCACTGTGCCATAGAGGCACTTGGTTAAATTATGGGCTGAATATATATATATATATATATAATATAACAAAAGAATTAAATAAATTAAATAAATTTAATTTGATTAAAATGGCTTCGATGTTCAAATAAAATAAAAAGATAGTGTAACCTAATGTTTTTGGACATTCCGGACTCAACGGCAAAGTCCGATTTGTGAAATTAAGTCCCAAAAAATAAGACAAGTAAAATATGACATTACCATTTTACCCTTAATAATACCCGGAGCCAATTAAATATGAAAGGTAGTCTATCTTAACTATTTCAGACATTTCGGACTCAATGGTGAGGCCCGTTAAGCCTAAATAAACTCCAAAAAATATGAAATAAAAAATGAGATAATACCCATTACGTCCCAGACAATTATTTAGCTATTTAAGTGAAATTAGAAACAAAAGGTGGGACCTAACTTTAAGCCTAAGGCTATAAAATATTAAGTAGCTAATAGAAATGCCTCAATTATGTTCTAATGCATGGTTATGTATATTTGACTTATGATTTAGGAGCTACAGATAAAGGAAAAAGAGTAAGCATAGTTGACTAAAAGTTTTAGGTGAGTAACGATGTATTCTGAATCAGCGATATTTGATACTCCATGGTTGATTAAACTACTAAATTGTTTTATGAGTAATCTTGTATCCTGAATCAGCGGTACTTTATCTTCTATGAATGTTCAAAATGCTAAATTGTTTTGTGAGTAATCCTGTACTCTGAATAGGTGATTTTATCTTCTACTTGGAACATGCTTAAATGTTTTATATCTGCTCAAATGTTTAACTGCAGTTCGTGATTTCATGTCTAGATTTTGAAATGGCATATGTATACTGATTTGAAAGACAACTGTAAATTATGACACCTCTTAAAAGAGAAAAATGATTTATGTGATTCAGTTTTGACTATGAAACCTGAAATGTACGTGTTTTGAATCCGATCATGTGCCTGTTCCAAGGCCTACCCATGTAGTGTTCCGACTCTATTAAGACTTACCCACATGATGGTTTGCCCATGTGGTGCTCTGAATTTTTAGAGACTTACCCATATGCTAGCGTGCCTATGTGACGCTTCGACTCTTTTGAGATTTACCCACATGGTGCTCTGACTCTATTACTATGTCTACACGTGCCGCTTCAACTCTTTTGAGACTTACTCGCATGGCACTCCGACTCTTTTGAGACTTACCCACATGGTGCTCTAACTCATTGTGGATTTCATATTTATGAATCTTCGATGTGTATCATATATGTCTGTTATTCGTTATTTGAAATCAGATTTTAAAAGCATCATTTCATGTGTATCTATCATTCGTTATCATGTTATTTGTTCTGTAATATGAATCATGTTTTAAATTATCTTGGTATATATTCATGCTATCTGCTTGAGAAACTTGATGCCTATGGTATTTTGTGCAAAACTCTGGCTTGCAAAACCTGTGACAGGATACAGGAATTACTTATGAGCTTAGTAAAGCTCACATGGATTTATTCAACATATTTTAGATAATTAAGATAGTAGGAAGGTAACTAGTCTATGCAGGATAGCCGAGGATGTGGATATAATAAACCTTTGTATAGAATCTGGGTTGGATATGATGTGAAATCTTTTAGGTAATCACATGATGTATTTTTGGGATTGATAACAACCTAGATTGTTGGGAACTATCTTTTTGTACTTTTGTGAATACAAATATGATATGTATATAAATGTTGATGACTCATGATGAATAGTGGTGATAATGATCTTATTTTGAGTAGACTTTATAAATGACTAATATGGAGATGGTTATCGAATGAATTGCATTTGGTGTAACTTCCGCATTAAATGATTTATGATTTATTGATATGAAACAATGAAAATTTTATTTATCATTCTATGCGATTCATTTGATTTTATACGGCCTGTTCGAGTGGCCGTGTTGGTCACGGGTCCTAAATCTGCATACGATGGGTTTGGGGGTCGCGACAACTTCCTTGATCATTTTCTTAATTTTTTTCATCTTCATTTGAATGAGATGAAGATTTAAGAGCAAGGTTTTTCTTTGGTTTATCTTCATCTTCATGAGTTCTTATGGTAAGCTCATAAGTCATGAGGGATCCGAGTAGCTTATCAAGGCTTAATTTGTTGAGATCATTTGTTTCTTGAATGGCTGTCACCTTGGCTTCTCATGTTCTTGGAAGAGACCTAAGGATTTTTCTCACCATTTCAACGTTAGTATAGCTCTTGCTAAGGGCTTTTAAAGAGTTAATAATATTAGTAAAGTGAGTAAACATTTCGGGTATGGACTCACTTTTATTTACTTTAAATAATTCATATTTGTGAACTAGCATGCTAATTTTAGACTCTTTGACTTAATTTGTATCTTCGTAGGTAACTTCTAATTTATCCCATATCTCCTTTTCAGATTCACAACTGCAAATTCTATTAAACTTGTTTGCATCTAGGGCAAAATATAGATTACTTATTACCTTAGCATTTAGTTGAATAAGTTTGAGATCTTTTTCATCCCATTCTTATTCTTCCTTAGCAACCTTGGTAGTGTTAGTAGAACTTTCAGACTTCATAGGAATATGAGGTCCATTTGTAAATGACCTTCCATATTTCATAGTCTAAGGCTTGAAGATAAATCTTCATTCTAAACAGAGAAGGTCTGTTTGTCAATTGCTCTTCGGCAAAGACGATTCCTACAATATTTACCATATCTTTTCTCTCAAAGTATTAGCTCTATTTTACAAGAGATGATACTCTAATACCACCTGTTGCCTAGATATTTATCCCAGAGGGGGGTGAATATGGTATGTTGTAAATATTAGTTTCTTTTTGGATCTTCAAAAATGAAAGTTGTAAATGCACAATAAATAAATAAGAGAAAGAGAAAGAGGGAGCAAATACAATAGTTTTATGAGGTTTGAAAAACTTTTTACGTCCTCGACTCAAGTATCCCCACTTGAGTTTTTCCACTATCGTGACCTCCTAGTAAGTGGAGACCAAACCTTTATAAAGTGAAGACCACAACCTTCTTATCCCAGCAAAATATACTATTTTTCCTTACCGAGTAGCACCTACCCACAACTCTAATCGCAATGAGATGATACAAAGATGTTTACTAAATAACACTCTATTCTAAAGTAGTTTTGGTGCAATAAGATGCTCATTTTCTATATATAGATCAATTGCAAGCTCTGAGTATTTAAGATGAGTATAACTTTCAGATCTAGATTTGGAAGATGTTAGATCTAAAGTCAATAACCAAGATGTAATTGTGTAAACTTGTTAGAGATGGCTTAGAAAGCCCTAGAGAACCTCTATTTATAACCCTTTAAAGTATATGTTCGTTGCTTTTCAAAAAGAGTCGTTTCCCTTTTTTTATGTTCAAAATTTGAATTTGCGATTGCTTGATCGACAGAATTAGTCAACTGAATCATCAAAAAGTCGACTACAATGAGGACTGGTCGACTGATTAGGTCAACTAATTTTTCTAGAGAGTTTGAGGTCCATTTGGTTAAGAATAATCAGTCGACTTGTTTTAAGGATCAGTCGTCTGGTTCTATTTGTACACTAATTTTTCCTTTGAGAAGTAGTCGACTAATATTATCTTTAGGTCAACTAATTTGGACAGTGTGCTCAGACAATCTGTCATTCAGTTGACTGGTTCTATGAATCAGTCGACTGATTTTATTTGTATACTAATTTTGCCTTTAAAGTCAGTTGACTGAATCTTCTTAGAGGTCAACTGATTTGGACAGTAAGTCTTTAGGCTGTTTTGTAAAACATCCCTTAGTCGCCTAGTTCTTAAGGTTAATCGACTAGTTTACAAGTCAGCCGACTGGTTCCATGAACTGGTCGACTAGTTAGACAGTGAGTGTCTTTTAACTTATTCTTCTTAGTGTACTTTTATCACAACCTTTTGATCTTTCAAAGCTTAAGTTATGATAATGTTTTGTTCTGAAATATCATTTGAGGTTAGTTCTTAGATGATCATTTTAAATAGTGAGAGCTTACGACCAATTATCAATCTAATCCTAACATCATTCAAAACCCAAAACCCAAAATAAGGAAAATGAAAGTATTCACTTGAATCCTTGGGCTTAAGTGTGTCCAATTTGCTTAAATAATCATAAGAGCAATCCACTTGTTTTGATCTTTTCTTTAGAGCATATTTTTAAGTGGAATCTTTTAGTTTGATGGACTTTTTTTCATTTTCTTTGACAACAATCTTATTTGACCTAGATGACCTATTTGCATCATCCCTTAGATAAAACATTAGTCCATTGTATAATTTTTTGTAATCATCAAAATTAATAAGATACCCTTGATCGAAAACCTTTAGGGTTAGCATTACAAGTAGTGGAAGTCAAGGCAAAAAGAGTAATACTGAAGGATAGAAAAAGGGAAGAACAATAGGAACTTATTTATGCCAAGGATAGGTTTCGGAGCTTAACCTACCATTACAAGTGTGTTGCAAAGCAAAAATTCTAAGGAAAAGGTTGATATTGTTGTTTTAAAATGGATGATTAAAGCTTCAATTCCATTTAATATAACTAACTCTATATACTACCAGCCTATGTTTGACGTTGTTGCAAATTATGGAGGTGGTTATAAAGGCACAAGTTTTTATGATCTTCATGGTTATTTGTTGATGAAGAATGTTGAAGAAAAGAAATTTATTAATGGTTTTTGCAGCACTTGAAAGGAGGCTTGTTGCCCTATCATGACTGATGGGTGAACTGATCAAGATGAACTTTGATTAGTTTTTTTGGTGTATTGTCCAAAATGGACTTTTTTTTTTTTTTTTAAGTTTTTGATACTTCTAATGCTTCTAAGACCGCAAAAATTTTGTATAAATTAATTAGAGATATGGTTTTATTTGTTAGTGCAGAAAATGTGGTGTATATGGTTATTGGCAATGTTGCAAATTATGCCATTGTTGGCATGTTGTTGGAGCTGAAATTTTGCACACTTTATTGGTTCCCATGTGTAGCTCATTTCTTGAATCTAATTTTGCAAGATATTAGAAAGTTAGATGAAGTAAGTGACATTGTAGCCCATGCTTCAAAGATAAAAAAGTGCATACATAAATCATTGTTATCCATTGCATTTGATGAGAAAATTTACTGGTGGAAAGGTAACAATTTTCCCTACTCCAACACACTTTACAATTAACGTCATTGCTTTGCCAAGCATTTTTGGCACAAAAAGATGCATTGCGGGCTATGGTCACATATAGGGAATAGACCATTTTAACATATGCTAAGGATTGTAAGGAGAAGAAATTTGTTGAGAATGTGTTGGATTCCATGTTTTGGAAAGAGTGTGCTGTAATTGTCCAACTCACAGAGCCTCTTGTTAGGGTGTTAAGGATTGTTGATAGTGATGATAGGCCTTCAATGGGGTATTTATATGCAACTATGCATGCATTTAGGGAGGAACTATTGAAAAGATAAAGAAGGTGAAGAAACGATTGGACATTTATTTGATAATTATTGACGCACATTGCGACCACCAACTTCATAAAAATCCCCCATGCAACTAGTTATTGGTTCAATCATACTTACCAATATAACACCATTGAGATGGCAAAGAATAGACAAACTACTTCAGGCCTCTTAGATGTTATTGAAAAGTATGCACATGGGAATCCTACTTTAAGAAGTAAATTGACGCAAGAGATGAAAGTAATTAGAAATTCACTTTAGACGGGTATCTGCTATAAGTGATCGTGAAGTGATGCTTCCTGGTAAGTATTTTGAACTTGTGTATTTTGTATTTAGTAATTTACTCAAATTTGTTTTCTTAGTACTTCATATTACACATTATGTAATTATGCATAAATGAGTGGTAGGTGTCTTATGGACATAATGCACCAAACTTGCAACAATTAGTCATACGTGTCTTAAGCCAAACATTCAATTCTTTATGATGTGAAAGGAATTGGAGTGTATTTGAGCATACTCACACTAAAAAGAGGACTAGATTAGAGCATTAAAGGCTTAATGACCTTGTTTTTGTGCATTATAAATTTTGGTTGCAACAAAGGTATAGATATTACATTACAATCTTATTATGTTATAACTCATAAGATTAAGTTTCTTGTTATAGATTCACTTATTTACTTCTAAAACTTTTTGATAAACAATTCATGACTTGTCACAAAAATTACATGAATGGTCAAAATTGTGACCCTATTAATTTCGAGGATTTTATTACCAATGCGGCATCGGCATGGATATTAGAGGATGAGCCCCAACTTTAACTGGTGATGAATTGGAAAGCTTTTGTTAAGAACTAGCTCAATGCGATCTTCAAAACAACCAAAATAATGATAGTGATGTCTTTAATTATATTAATTATGTGCTTTTTTTAGGTCATCATTTAATTGTATTACATAATTCGTTCTTTATTTATTTTTAATGCAATGTAGATGATTTGAACTTTGAGGATTTAAATGATGACGAAAATGAAGATCAAGGTCATGAGAATAAAGCAATAGTTGGTGAAGGCAATTTGAATGAAGGTGTTAGCAATGGGATTGGTGTTGAAGGTCCAAATTTTGGTGGAGATTGGAGTATATAGAGATATATTACATGGCATAAAATAAAAGAGAGAAATAGGAGAGAGAGAGAGAGAGAGAGAGAGAGAGAGAAGGATAAAAATTATATGAACG
Source organism: Nyssa sinensis (assembly GCA_008638375.1). Lineage (NCBI taxonomy): Eukaryota > Viridiplantae > Streptophyta > Magnoliopsida > Cornales > Nyssaceae > Nyssa > Nyssa sinensis. Next base: position 19,090,406 of record CM018049.1, on the reverse strand, counting down.
AATAAAGTAAACGAAATACATAAAGTCAATAAGACAAAAGAGAAAAGTAAAGAGATAATGATAACATGAATGAATAAAATAAGAAAATGACATAAAATAAATAAGATAAAGGAAAATAATAGACTCAGGCCCATGAGGCATCCTACGTATCCGTCAGATAACGGAATCAGAGTCAATGTAGTTCTCCAATTCAATTGATTCTATCAAAAGTGATAGGATGAATTGAATTGGAAAAAGAGAGGAAAAAAAAAAGCTTTTAGGGAGTGTATCTGACCATTTGTGGCTAATCAGATAAGGTTTTGACTTAATCTCTTTGGTGCTGATCCTTCAGTTGTGTAGCACTTCGTCTTCAATGGATTAAAACTCTTGCTTATATAGAAAAGGACTTAGGCTTCTGTAGAAGAAAGCTTAAAAAATATGGAAGAAGAAATATTGAGAGAGAAAAGAGAGAATTATTGCAGCAACATTATGCCTCCTAAATTTCTATCCTTGATTATGGTGGCCATGGAGTCTTATTTATAGGAAAAAGTAAGGAGGTTTGATCTAAGGGCTCACAATGAATCCTATATATGGATAGCCAAGATTAATGCTTAATAAATAAAGAAAGAAGATTAGAAAGGTTATTAGTGCACAAATAAAGGAAAACCCCTTAAAACAATGGAGGTTGCTATGGAAACCCCGTTGAGACAGGGAAGGGGTAAAAATAGGCAAGTTTTGGGTGCACACCTATATTTACTGTATTATATCTAATTTGGTGGAGAATTCAAGGACATTGAAATTAAAAAAATGCTACTAAGGCATAAAAAGTCAAAATTCTCCTTGTAGACACCTCATTTTGTAACCCTTGATTAAGTAGTAGCAATTCAATAATTATGTCAAGAAACTTATTTCAAGTAGAACTCTTTCCGATAGAATCCTGTTTCCATTAGGACTCTTCCTAATAGAGTTTTATTCCTGCTAGGACTCTCTTGCTAAAATCCTCCTAATAGAGTCCTATTCCCGTTAGGACTTTCCTGACAAAGTCCCAGTCTAAGTAGGACTCTTCCCAATAGAGTCCCACTCTCGTTAGGACTCTTTTGCCCATCGGGGAGCATATCAGTAATTTTGGCACCTTTTTGCCCTCTAAGGGCATATTGATAATTTTGGCACAATCCTACCCTCAGTAGGACTTCCTAGTCACTTGAGGGGCATTTTCATCATTTCCATATCATTTTACCCACATAAAGGTATTTTGGTAATTTTAGCGCTTTGGTGACGAATTAAGGGTAATTTGGTCTTTTCATATGTCTTGTGGCAATCTAAAGATTCTCTGTCGAATTTGAGGCAATTTGGTAATCTTGAGTGATAATAGTCTATTTAGGCTTAACTAGGACTTTCCACTTTTAGAGTTTTCATAAATCTGGTTGTTTGATATTTCCTTAAATGAAAATATATTGAACCTAAACGTTTTCATTTTAGAGTTTATTTTTCAATTAAATTCTATTTCTCTTTTATCTCATTGGCTCTTGCATGTAGACACCAATTCTATTAGTTCGTGTATTGTCATAATTATTTATTAATTCATTTAGTTAGGATAATCATTTTTATTTAATTTTTTATTTATTTAATTAGATAATTATCACCCAAGACATGATCCTAACCCTCCGTTTTAGGGTTTCATTTTAGACCCTTAGATCAAATCTCCATATTTTCCTATAAATAGAGCACCTTAGCCATCAGTTTGAGGGGATGAAAACACACGATTTCCATAGCCTCACGCTGTTAGTTTAATTCTAGAGTTCTCTCTATAAGAACTCTCCTTCTCTCAAAATTGAAGCCCTGCCAAAGTAATCGCCTCCCTTCACAAAGCAAGTCGAAGCAACGCTTTCCAAACTGAAGAACAAGCTAGAAATTTGCTCGACTGAAGCCTCCAATTAAGACTTTCCTAGCCAAAGTGCTGCCCGACTACCACGATTTAATAAGGTACACTCAAACCCTTAACAATTTCTTTTTCTTTAGATCTAGTTAATCTCATCTATTTTATCACTTTTGATAAAAGAGAGTAAACTAGAGAACTACATGGCTCTGATTCCCTTTTTTAAACGAATACATAAGAAGCCTTAAGGCCCGAATCAGATCTTTTTTTATTTATTTATTTATTTATTCATGTCAGATTCTTTATCATTTATTTTCTTCCGGACTCACATCTCTCTTTTCAGTTTTCTTATGACAAAATAGCCTTACAAGTGAATATTCGAGGCCGATCCATTCGGATCGGGTGAGGTTGATGCCTAACACCTTCCCACTCTGTACCTTAGCCCCGGATCCATGTTTTCTTTAGTTTTTACTTTATTTCAGTGCTTTATTTTATTTGATCCATGTCAAGGGATCTTTAGAATGTAATTAGGAGACAAGGCGATATAGTTTCTATTATTTCATTTATTTTCAGTTTCCTTTTAATTATATTCTGTTGTAATGGGTTTGCTTGTTTCTTGCCCAAAAATAAGCTGGCGACTCCTCAATCTTAATCTCCTATAAGAGACATTCCTTCCCACCTTTAGGGAAATGAGACAACCGGGATTCCTCTAAATCCATAAAAAGGATGACGCACACTTTCCCTTTTTTTCGGTGCTGGCTCTCATAATGGCAACTTCACTAGGGACTAAAGAGGGTTAGACTCGGTAATATATTCACTTCAAGGCTATTTTGTTTACTCGCTTTAAATTCATTTATTCTACATTATATGATAAATGAATGGATGAATGGATGCGTGGATGTATGCTTTAATGTATAGATGGATGAATAAAAAAATGACTAAAATCTAAATACCTTGCACACACATCATTCCATAACATTTGCATTTGCACTACATACCCTCTAAATCTCGGACAATTAGTAGCCTTCACCCCGTATGCTCACTCAACTTAACGAGTGTCGCCGATGAAATCCCTCAACTCCTTGATCAAATATAGTTTGATCAGGGACACTACATTTTAGTGGCCTTGGGATGATCTGCAAAAAGGTGATGCGGTATCGTTTAACCATAATCATTACAATCTAGTGGTTGTGGGAGATATATGGCATGTCTTGTCAAAAGGGGTGTCACACCCTCGAATTTCTACAAACCCGAGGCGCGACTGACGAGACAGAAAATAAAATAAATAAAAGGACAAATGTAAATAAATCCACTAAACATGCATCCATTCCCATAAATACATATGATAAGATCGAATACATTGTTCATCGGTTATTCGGGCTTAAGCCCTTACATAACAAAATACAAGTCTCATGGATCACAAATATATCACGTGCTTCACCCTATCAGGGCATCACAGAGTCTCAAGTGGCTGAAGGATCCTCATCTGAAAAATGTTGCCCACGAATGGGTCAGCTCAACTGCTGGTATGACGAGATGCTAATGCCAGAAATAAAGCTAAGGCATGGCATGTACAAAGTGTACATTTATTTCTAAATGACATTCAAGCATTGCAGTAATATATATGAATGGTATGTGTGACACACCCATGCACAACTCTATGCCACACCCATGTCTCATTTACGGGTACTCCCCGATGGGCACAGAGTACCAATGCAATGGCCAATTTTGGGTTTTTCACCACAGGATCTACACCCTCATAATGCAAAGCACCACGTGCTTACCCACGCCATGTTCTCAAAGAATTCATCATATGCCAATGCAATCTCAATGAACATGGATCTCAATAATATAGCATGCTCGGGTAATAATAAATAAATCATCAGTCAGTTTCATATACATGCATATCTCATGTGTTCATACATTATGATTCATGTTCTTCACTTTACTAAACTCACAAGTAACACATAAACATGTGAACAACCAATTCCAAATAATCAGGTAAACACATTACAATTAAACACATACAGCATTCCAGTCATTCACAAATATTCCTAACTTAACTTCATTTCTAACACTAGCAAAACACCATACCTGATGGGTTGGTCACAACCCAAGAAGAACGTGCACGATATGTAACTGAACTGGTCAATGAAAATGCAAGAGATCAGATCTCCCTCTCCTGTCCTGTAAGTGTCCCTAAAAGCATAAATCACAACTCAGTCTATTGACATTTGAATTTATTCTATTCATCAAATTTTATGTCTTTAATTCATAGGTTTCTCTTCTGCTAAATTAGACTCTACTATTGAGTCCAGGACATCGAAGAAAATAAGTTTAGGCTTTCGTAGAATTCAATTCGGACATCTGGGTTCAAAAGGGCAAAACAGTCATTTTGCACTTTTCACAGGTTCTTACATTTTGTGACCTCTTTTCACAAATCGGACTCCATGGTTGAGTCCGGAATGCTCGAGATAATAAAGTTTCACTATTTGTTTACTAAATTCGAAGTTCGTTTGACTGTACTTCAATTTAGGGGCATTTTGGTAATTTTAAAGGTTACTACAGGTCTTTTATTTTTTGGGACCCCATCTCGTAAAACGGACCTCATCGTTGGTCTCAGAATGGTCGAGATAGTCAAAATACACTAATGACTCGTCCCATTTGGACTCCGGGATATTTTTGAATATTTAATTAATGAAATTAATTTAATTAATTAATTAATTTAATTAATATTTTATTAATAATTTAATCAGGTGGGTCAAAGTGTAATAACCAACAGTTGGGGGTCAGTTTGTAATTTCTGAAAGTTCAGGGTTAAGGTTCAATTTCCAAAAGGTTCAAGGTCAAATTGTAATTAGTTAAATTCACTATTCTCAATCAGGTTAACCAAACAGGGGCTAATCCGAGAACAGGGATAGGATATCCCTGTTTCAATTTAATTTCAATTTCTTAATTTCTTATCCTAGGAACCAAACAATCCCAATCTCTTTTTAATTTAAAACCTTAGCGCAACACGTGGCAGGGGCGGTTCAGCCCCGCCCGACCCGGACCCGGAACCCGACCTGCACAGTCACCCTTCTTCCCCGACTTTCCGGTGAGCTTCCGGTAGGGTTCCGGCGCCTTCTCTGGCGTCGGCGACCGTTCTCCAGCGACTTTTTAAGGTTTTTAAAATGCAGTTTTCTAGGGTTTTTCGTGTAGATTCCATATCCATCCTCCATTTCCCTCAAAACCTTCCCAATCTTCACGAAATAGAGGGTCAATCCCTCGGTCAAAACTCCGGCTGACTCCTATTCTTTCATTTTTGTGACTGTTTGTTCATGGTTCGATCCCCATTTTCACCCTAAAGAGTTTCTGCACCTAAAGGGATTATTTCTAGGTCATTTAAACAAGGTTCCATACATAAAATGACAACACCCATCTATCATGGCCGTGACCTACAACTCCCTATTTCTCCCTCATCTTTCAACCATTTTAACTAATTCTTTTTGCATGATAATCCTTACAATATGCTCTCTAAGATCCTACACATTAAATCAATTAACATGCTTTAAAAAAAATCAAAACAGAGAGGATCACTCACGGTTTTTCTTGTTGTTTCTCTCTCTAGCCGTGCCCTCTTCCACCCTTCTGGTTCCAAGCTTGAATCAGGCTTCACAGACCTCTTCTCTTTTCAGAACTCTCTCTCACCCTTGCTCTCAGTTTTCTTTTCTTTCTTTTTCTTTTCTTCCCACCCGAGACCACCCTTATACACCACAAACCCACTCTCACACGTCTCTCTCTCATAGCCCCTCTTTCCTGACTTCTATCACCTCTGTTCAGCCACTTTGCCTCCCCCAAAATGCAGCTTTGCATTAAATGCAAAGCTGCCTATATAAGCCTACATATATATATATATATATATATATTACTCATCACATACTAGGCACACACACTAAACACACACACACACTCCAACCGACACTACACACACTCACACACCAGGTCTGCTACACTCACACACACTGCCAAATGTATTTATATACATATACATATTCATATACATTGGACATACACCTTTCCATACATGTACACATACATATAATATTCCACACACACATACATGCTACACATACATACTCCACGCCATATTTATAATAATAATAATAATAATAATAATAATAATAATAATAATAATAATAAAACAATTAATAAGAAATAAATAAAAAAAAAATTCCGTGTCATAACAAGGGGAACCTTAAAACCTTTACCCGATCGAAGCATCATACATATAATTGGCCATAAATTCATGATTCATGACCTCGAACCTAGTTTTGGTAAGACACATACTGACTTTTTCTCACAAATTTGCGAAGTCAGAAAAATCTAGAAAGTAAAAAAAAACACCCTTTGTTAGCCGATTAGCATAGAGGTCAAAAGCCTCTATGTGCCGATCAGCACATAGAGGGCTAGTCTCCCGCTTTTCAAAACTTTGCCCAGTTTTTTGAATTTTTTAGAAAAAAACTTTTATTTTTTTCTTGAAAAACTAATTTTGTAAGCTGCAACAGGGCTACAAATGAGACTTTCTTGGATTTTCCTTGACACCAAATAAGTTAAATAACATAGGTGTTTTTCAAAAATAGGTACCCACAACTGGCTTGGAAACGGACTAGCCAAGGCCGATTGATTCGAACCTCCAACCTTTCAACATATTAGAAAAGCACAGCTCTAGTTACAATGGACCCTAAATAGATACTTTAGATTCTAGCCGACATCAAGAAAGACATTGCTGATTATCGAGAAGAGAACCAAAGACTCTCCCTCACAATTCAAGATCTGGTATAACAAAGGTTACCACCACCACCTTTTGTTCCGGTAGGTAATGACAAGCATCGCCAAGTTCCACCGGTCCCACCTTAAAACGGACAACAACAACAGTATCATCAAAATCAAGATCCACTTACCCATGATCCTTATGATTGGGGTGAACAGTACAGACCCGTAGAGATCCCGAAGCAACTAAGAAGAAAGCCTTGCTCAAAGGTTGGAAAAAATAGAGACTCTCTTTTACAAAGCTCACCGAAGTGATGATATAGTCGATATTCACAAACTATCACTTTACCCAGACATTTGACTCCCTTTAAAATTTAAATGTCGAACCTCAAAAAATTTGATGGAACCACATGTCCAAGAACTCATCTTAACCTATATATGAGGGCCATGTAACCACTAGGAGCCAATTGCTCCAGATATTTCACTAAACCCTAACCGGGGCCGTTCTACGATGACACCTGAACTTAGAAGATGCACTTTCCAAAGATTGTGAGGAATTATGCAACACCTTTGTCAAGCAGTACAAATACAACAATGAACTTGATATCCCCCTTTGAGACTTGGAGACCACCAAGCAAGATCCAAAACAAAGTATGTCCACATTCATCACTAGGTGGCGGACTAAAGCAGCTCAAATGATCAACCAGCCAAATGAGGCCGAACATGTTCAGATGGTAAAAAAGAATCTACTTTCAGTCTACTGTGAAATTTTCTTTGCCCAAAACTTTGAGACGTTCAAAGCATTAGTAGGGGCCGAAACACAAGTAGAAGATTCGGTTAATGATGGCACTCTCAAAGCAAGTGACCCAAAACGTTGTAAAATCTTTCCAACCTCAAAGCCAGGTGGCCTAACCCACATGATCACTGTCATCAACACATCAAGGTCATTTTTATGGCCAACATCACAAGGTGCCCCCACAGAAATGCCCTCAAAGGCAGTTATCGGATTTACCAACACCAATGGGTGAAATATCTAATAATCTCCGAAAGAAGGGTCTTCTTCAACCCTTGGAACCAAGATCGGCTTTGAACCCTTTACCTAAAGGGTTTGATCCGAACCAGCATTATGCCTATCATCAAGGCGATGGACATAACACGAATCAGTGTAAAGCTTTGAAACATGCAATTCAAAACCTAATTGATGGAAGAACAATAGGGGTTCTACCAGCAAAGCCCAATGTCACCACCAACCCATTGTCGTCCCACAATGCATGACTTAATATCAATATGTTAAGTCGCATAGACTCAGATCCAAGCGGCTTCATCAATGACTCCACAAATATCTCAAGTTGTAGTATAATCACTTGGGATGAACTCGTGAGTAAAAAAAGTCAGTCTGGCTCAACTAATGTGGTACATGTCACACGAGGGGGGAGACCATTCAAACCCGCTCATCTACAAGCAAATGACCCACTCACAGAGTTTTTGAAGCCCAAAGAATCAATAGGAGTCCCATCATAGGTTCCTATCGAAGATGAGCTCTTCAAATAACTTAAGAAGATGTAAGCCAGAATCTCAGTCTAGGGGTTATTGACATCATCCTTTCTACATAGGTAGGCTATTTTGAGGCATCTCAATAAAGCACAAGTTCCTACCACCACTACCCCCTAACAACTCATGCAAATCATTAAAGGGGTCCAATTTAACAATATTGTCACTTTCACTGATTATGACTTACCAAAGGAGGGGCTGCCACACTAAAGCTCTGCATATTACTATAGATGCTCTCGGGAAAAAGATACCTATGGTGCTCATTGACAACGGCTCTGCTTTCAACATTTGTCCTCTTGGGACTACAAAATGTCTTGGCTTAGAAGTAGCCGATCTCACTCCATCAACCTAAGTAGTGAGGGCATATGATAATACTCCGAGGGAAATTGTAAGGGTCATGGCACTTACTATAAATCTCGGCCCAGTTGAAAGCACCACATATTTCCAAGTACTATACATCCCGGCATCCTTCAATTTACTGTTTGGAAGGCCTTGGATACATGAAATGAAAGCCATAGCATCATTTCTACATCAGAAGCTCAAATTCGCCTGCCAAATAAGGGTAGTCACTATACATGGGGACGTTGATCCTGTCGGCGATGCTCTTCCCGTACTAGAGATCCAACACAATGCCAATGATTTACCTTTGTCAGGCTTTAACCGTATGTGAAGCCTTGAGGTGGAACAAGTACTTGACAGAGGCTTATACAAACAAGTCATGATAAACATGATGGTCTATATGGGATATATGTCAGGTAAAGGCCTTGGATTCAATTTGCAAGGTCTACCTATACCACCCTACTAATTAGAAAAAAAATACACATTCGGGCTTGGATACTCACCCACCAAGGAAGATTTTTGTGAAAAGTCTTTGGCCATATGAGCCAAGAAAATTGCTAGAGAATAGGGCTTGGCCCCTAAACTCATAGAAATAAAACCTTACTTCCCCACCTTGAATGGGAGCTTTGTTAAGCAAAGAGAGAACTATCTGTACTATGGGTTCCCTAAGCCATGGTACAATGCTAAGGCCAAGACCAGAGTTCGCGGTTAGGAAATATTCGATGACTGCACTTGTTGTTTTAACGAAGAGGTGGTGGTACCGATCAGAAAACATGATCCTCAGTAAGAGGACTGGATCAAAGAGCTCTGAGGACTAACAGATTGCTTCACCAAGATGGAACTCACTAATGATATGGTCGATATGATCTCCGCAGGTAACATAGGAGAAGATCCAGTCAAAGACATCATGCCAATCCAAGCTCCAATCAACAATTGGATCCAAGTCAAAGGGGTGCCAACCTCAGATAAACAACTTGAGTAGGAATTCGGTTACTCAGACTTGACTGATACAGATTCTGACAATGCTTTTAACTCCGAGTCTGAGGACTCTCTTTCTTTAGATTTCATTAATCTTGAACTCTTTGATTTTATCTTTCCTTTTTTCAATGAAATAAATTCTTCTTCTAAGTATCCTTTAATTGCAAATAATGAATATGATGATGAATTTGAAGAATACAATAATCTTGACATATATGATAGAAAGTTTCTAATAGACTTGGTCAAAATAATCACCAAATATCAAGATAGGGCTCAACCTGTCATAGAACAAACAATGACCATTAACTTAGGGTTAGAATGTGAGACTAGAGAGGTCAACATCGGTACAACCTTTAGCCAAGGTGAACAAGAAATCATGTCTGAACTATTAAGAGAATTCCAAGATGTCTTTGTATGGTCTTACAAAGGCATGCTCAGTTTGGACGTAGACATAGCCCAACATAAAATCTTGACTTACCCTCATGCCAAACCAATCAAACAGAAATTGAGGAAACTTAGGCAAGAGTGGTCCCTCAAAATCAAAGAAGAAGTCGAGAAACAGTTAGTTATAGGGTTTTTGGCTATGGTCGAATACCCACAATAGTTAGCCAATATCATCCCTGTCCCCAAGAAGGATGGGCGAGTCCATATGTGCGTTGACTTTAAGGACCTCAACAAATCATGTCATGCCATGATGTCCTTTGTAGATGGCTTCGTAGGGTATAATCAAATCAAGATGCACCCCAATCCTATGGAAAAAACTACTTTCACAACACAATAGGGCACATACTGCTACATAGTCATACCTTTCAACCTGAAAAATACAAGGGCTATATATTAAAGGGCAGCCACTACCATCTTACATGAACTTATTCATAAAGAGGTTGAAGTCTATGTCGATGACATGATCATAAAATCTAAAGGCAGGGAAATTCATTCTGACTGCCTAAGAAAGTTCTTTGAGAGAATCAAGAAATATTGAATGAGACTAAACCCCCAAAAGTGTGTGTTTGGGGTCACATCAGGAAAATTGCTAGGCTTTATGATAAGTCAAAGAGGGATAGAGGTGGATCCCGCAAAAATCAAAGCCATTATGGAAATGCCTCCGCCCAAAACAGAAAAGTAAGTTAGGGGCTTCTTAGGGAGACTTCAATACATCAGCAGATTTATATCATAGCAGACTACTATTTGTGAGCCCATTTTCAAACTTCTAAAGAAATATTCACCCCAAAAATGGAACCCTTCATGCCAAGAAGCTTTGAAAAGATCAAAGAATACCTGACCAATTCACCAGTCCTGGTTCTCCTATGACTCAGGTTTCCTTTATTACTGTACCTCACAGTAACTAACACTGTCGCTAGAGCCATGTTAGCCAAAAATCAAACACATGAAAGAAAGGAGAAAATTGTTTACGATGTGAGCTGAAAGTTGATCTCATATGAGCAAAATTATAACGCCCTCGAAAAGATGTGTACTGCTCTTGTCTGGGTTACCCAAAAGCCCTACCATTACATGATGGCTTATACAATACATTTGGTTTCCCGTATGAATCCTGTGAAGTATCTCTTTGAGAAGCTGACCCTATCAAGCCACACTGCTCGGTGGCTACTATTGCTTTCTTAATTTGACATAATGCACATAACTCAAAAACCCAAGAAGGTCGTGGCCGATTACCTAGCAAATTGCCGAGTTGAGGGTGAGATTGTTAAGGAAGCTGATTTTCCATATGAAGAAATCATGCAAATTCATGAAGATCAGTGGTGTCTTTTCTTCAACGGCGTTGCCAACAAGAAGAGATACGACATTGGCAAGCTTCTAGTAACCCTAGACGGGTCACATACGCCTCTAGGCATAAAGTTGTAGTATCCCTCTACCAACAATACCATAGAGTATGAAGCCTGTATAGTGCACTTGCAAGCAACTCTAGAACTGAAATTCGAGTTTTTAGATGTATACGGGGATTTAGCCCTCGTTATTGGTCAAGTCCAAAAGAGATGAAAAATCAAAGAGGAAAAGCTCTTACCTTACCACTAGTACCTAGAGACAGTGATAACCAAATTTAAAGCCTGTATAGTAGGACTTCCTAGTCACTTGAGGGGCATTTTCATAATTTTCATATCATTTTACTCACATGAGGGTATTTTGGTAATTTTAGCCATTGGGTGACGAATTAGGAGTAAGTTGGTCTTTTCACATGTCTTGTGGAAATCTAGAGATTCTTTGCCGAATTTAGGACAATTTGATAATCTTGAGTGATAGTAGTTTATTTAGGCTTAATTTGAACTTACCAATTTTAGAGTTTCCATAAATCTGGTTGTTTGATATTTCCTTAAATGGAGATACATTGAACCTAAAGGTTTTCATTTCAGAGTTTATTTTCCAATTAAATTTTTTTTCTCTTTTATCTCATTGACTTTTGCATGTAGACACCAATTCTATTAGTTCGTGCATTATCGTAATTATTTATTAATTCATTTAGTTAGGATAATCATTCTTATTTAATTTTTTATTTATTTAATTAGATAATTATTACTCAAGACATAATCCTAGCCCTCTGTTTTAGGGTTATATTTTAGACCCTTGGATCAAATCTCTATATTTTCCTATAAATAGAGCCCCTCTAACCATCAGTTTGAGGGGATGAAAATACATGATTTTCATAGCTTCACGCTGTTAGTTTAATTCTAGAGTTCTCTCTACAAGAACTCTCCCTCTTTCGAGGTCGAAGCCTTGCCAAAGTGACAGCCTCCCTTCACGAAGCAAGCTGAAGCAATGCTTTCCAAACCAAAGAACAAGCTGAAAATTTGCTCGACTAAAGCCCTCGATTTAGACTTTCCTAGCCGAAGTGCTGCCCGACTACCACGATTGAATAAGGTACGCTCTTAAACCCTTTACAATTTCTTTTTCTTTAGATCCGATTGATCTCATCTCTTTGATCACTCTTGAAAAAAAAGGGTAAACTAGAGAACTACGTGGCCCTAATTTCATTTTTTAAAAGGATAGGTAGGAAGATTTCGAGCCCAAGTCAGATCTTCTTTTTGTCCTTTTTTGTTTTATTTTATTTATTCATGTCAGATTCTTTATCATTTATTTTCTTCTGGACTCACATCTCTCTTTTTAGTTTTCTCATGAAAAAATAGTCTTGCAAGTGAATATTTGAGGGTACGGTGGGTGCCTAACACCTTCCTACTTCGTACCTTAGCCCCTGGATCCAGGTTTTCTTTGGTTTTCGCTTTATTTCAGTGCTTTATTTTATTTGATCCACATTAATGGATCTTTAGAATGTAATTAGGAGACAAGTCGATGTAATTTTGATTATTTAATTCATTTTTAGTTTCCTTTTAATTATATTTTGCTGTAACGGATTTGCATGTTTCTTACCCAAAAACAAGTTGGCGACTCCTCAATCTTAATCTCTTATAAGAGGCATTCTTTCCCACTTTTAGGAAAATGAGACAGCTGGGATCCCTCTAAATATATAAAAAGGACGACACACGTTTTTCCCTTTTTTCTGGTGCTGGCACTTATAGTCCCAAAAAGTTAAAATAAACAAATTAACCTTATATAGGTAAAATGCATAAAAATTACATATATACCTTTAAATGATCAAAATAACCTATATGGGATAAGATTATGCTAAAATTATCAAAGTACCCTCCAAATGGCAAAATGACACCAATATTACCAAAATACCCTTAGAATGTGAGAAACCTCTAATATTTACTAAACCATCTCTAAAGGGTAGGGAATACTAAAAATTACCAAAATTCCCTTAGTAGACATACTGACTAAAATACCCTCAAGGGTTCTAATATGTCAAATGACCAAAATGCTCTTAGTGGGCATAATGATCAAAATTTCCTTGGTCGGAACGATGATTGAAATACCTTCTATAGGCAAAATGACCAAAATGTCCTTGGTGGGCATAATGACCACAATTCCTTAATGAGTGAAATAACCAAAATGCCCTTGGTGGCCATAATGACCAAAATTTCCTTGGTGGGAACGATGATTGAAATACCTTCTATAGGCAAAATGACCAAAATGTCCTTGGTGGGCATAATGACCACAATTCCTTAATGAGTGAAATAACCAAAATGCCCTCGGTGGCCATAATGACCAAAATCCCCTAAGTGGGCATAATGACCTGAAATGCCTCCTATGGACAAAATGTGAAATTACTAAAACACCCCTAGGTGAGACATATTGTAGTAACTTTCTAAAAATAGAAGGACTAAACCCATACAATCAATGGTCTCAAAATGAGGTGTTTACATTAATATTTTTGTTTTTTTTCCCTTGTATGATAATAATAGTTGGTTTGCAATGATATTATGATAGAGATATAAATAAAATGACTCACTTTTCTTATTATTCTGAATTGCAACAATAATTATTTTCAAATTTTCAATTCACTAGTGATTGGACTACTGGAACTACAAGCCTACAACAAGTATTTTCCGCATCTATTTCTTTAAGATGAGTACTTTACCTTTTAGTTTTCAAGTTTTTATTAGTCAATTAATCATGATTTACTTTAGTTTCTGTGAAATTGTGCAAGTTGTGGTTGGCTGGATGCTATGGTTGATTGAAGGCTTGCAACTGCTAGACTGGAGATCTCATAAACATCTAACCTTTGTTGTTAGAACTTGGAATTTAGAACTTCACTTGGCAATTGGTACTTGGCATTTGGTAGGTAAGCACTGAGCAACTCTTCATATATATTGCTTTCTTCCTTCTCATATGTAGTTTGTAACTTTGTATTGTACAGTCACAGACATGAGGATTAGACTTTATATTCATTCATCATTGACGTTTGTCAACCATAAAATATTTATATGTTGTTTAATACCTGGGCAAAACATTTAAATTTAAGGTCTTCCTCTTTGATTTTTTTTATAATTTTATAATTATTTCTTAATTTTTATAATTAAATACCTCTAGTCCAATTGATTAACCCAACGGGTGAACCAGTGACCCATCCACCTGGTCCTTTTGCTGATTTGATGTTCGAACAGATTTAATCACCTTTGGTCTGACCAATTAACCTGATGGTTGGACTAGTGACCCATCTACCCTGTCCCTTCGCCGATTTGACTTCTGGGCTGGGCTTAATAACTGTGCTAAGAAGGGTATAGGATACATAGCTTGTTTATTCATAGATGATTAGGCAACATTTCAGTTAGAATCGTTCGATTTGGAGATGTCACTCGAATGGAATTTCGACTTGCACCTCTTGATTTGAAACTGATAATCAGGTAGGGCTTCAGCCTTAAAAGGGAATGGACTTGAGAATTCTAGAGAGAGTGTGAGAGAGGTCTGGCACTAAAACAATAACATATGGCTATATATTTATGGACCTCTAGAATGGTGACCAAGTGGGTCTATTTATAAGCAAAATATGGATATTTGATCCAAGGGGCTATAATTATCCTCACAAATGGAGGATTAGGATCATGTCTTGAATGATAATTACATGATTAAATAAATAAGAAAATCAAATAATTATCCTAGAGAATGAATATCTTAAATTAATGATTTAAAAATAATTAATGAAAATGGAAAGACCAATGGGATTAATGTCTACATGCATGGACCATTGAAAATTAAGCAAAAAAAGTATTCCTAGATAAACTCTAAAAATGGATATGTCTAAATTCAATAAATCTCCAAAAGTAGAAATGTCTAGAAGGTACATTTACCAAAACCCTAGAAAAAGAAACTCCTAATGTGCATAAATGATAACTACTACTCAATATTACCAAATTGTCCCCAATTTGGTGGAGAATCTCTAAGTTACCCTTGAAGGAGTGAAAATGTGCCCAATTTGTCACTAAAGGGCTAAAAGTACTAAATTATTCCCAAATGGGTAGAATGATGCATAAATTACAAAAATACCTTCCAAGTGACAGAAGAGTTCCAATGAAGATAGGATAGTGCAAAAATTACCAAAATGCCCTCCAAAGGAAAAATGGTGCCAAAATGAAGAGTCCTACTAGGGGTAGAATTGTAACAAAATTATCAAAATACCCTCAAAAGGCAAAATGGTCTCAAAATACCCTTAAGAAGTGGAAAAACTTCTAGAATTGACCAAAATATCCCTCAATGGGTAAGAAAATGCTAGAAATCACCAAGGATGCTCTTGAGGACCTAGAGACGTGCAAAATTACTTGAATGCCCCTAGGGGTAAACAATGTGTAAAATGATCCAAATACCCCTAAGAACTAAATTGTGCGTGAAATTACCAAAATACCCTTGGATAGGAAATATCTTAGTAATTTCTAAAAAATGACAAAACTATCCTTAATTAAGGAATTTCTCGAAATATGCATTAGTAATGACTAAAATGCTCTCGCAAAGCTGTAAAATTATAATTTTACCCTTATACAATCAAGGGTTACAAAATGAGGTATCTATAATATAGATATATAGATCATTAAAGAAGTTACATAGAATATATCATACACTAGAGAGAATGTGAGAAAAAATTATATTTAAGTAATAGTGAAGTTTTCCTCTCCAAGTTTGTGTGTTGGCAATTCATTCCAAAAGTATTTATTGAGTCTATAATTGTTAAGTTAGGTTAAGTTTCATTGTCATTACATCATTAGTCAATCGCTTGCCTTAAAGACTTGATTAAGTCAAACTAAATTGTTACTACATACTTCTGAAGATAAAGAATATTGACAACATCTTATTACTTGAGAATTACTGCATAAAAAGTATAAACACACATGCACATCATGCATTGAAGTTAGGTGCAAATTATATGTTGTGTGTGCATTTAAACATTCAGTATTATGGTTCTCTATAGGACTCATGTTTAATGATATATAGGTTAGGAACTTTTTAGTTTTGACTATAAGCTTAAAAATATGTACCTTTGGTACTTAGTAGATTTTGAACTTATTTTAAAATTCAAAACTAAATAAAAGTAAAAAAACAAATATCTAGACCTTTCGAATGCAGTCAAGATTTGTTCGAATAGAGACTTCATCTGAATGGATGACAAAGGTTCGAATGCGTGTCTTGTTTCAGATAATTTGATTGGTTGCATACTCTGAATTGAACTAGGATAAGGTTAATCTATATAAGCATGGCTTGCGCCCTTTTTTTATATCTGAGAGGGAAGTTTTATATTCTGGACTGCATTCCTTGCATCCATATAGAGTATTTCGACACTTTTTGAATCCCTATGATTAATACATCTATTCTAGAGTTTGAACTTAATATAGTCCATGATACATAGAGGTAATTTTAAAGGTTTTTGCTAAGAGAGAATCTAAGGACACTTCTAGTACGACCATGTGGATTGTGTGGATTTACAGGTAGTTAGATCGTGGTTGAAATGGTTGCTTTGAAAAGCACAACTAAAAAGCACAATTAGTGGATAAGGACAAAGTGTAAAGGATTACAAGAAGGATTGACTAACGGTATAAGTCTACTAGAAAATATAGTATGTTATTAATCAGTGGCTTGTTGTTACTTGTACTGATTGGTTTTTTTAGTGGATACGTTCTCTTGCAATAATAGTGTTTTATTTCTTATAAGGGTTTTCTAGATAAGATCTAATGTCGCTCTTGCTTGAATGTGCTCTTGATATTTGTGTTTATTATTTTGATTTATTTAAACACTTGGTTCTCGAAACGATGGTTATTTTCGAATTCTTAAAATAAAGTACTTAAAAATTAATGGTGTGAAAATTAAAGAATAAAGCTTCTTCTTGCAAAGCAATGAAAAATGGTAAGAATAGTATTATTGGATTAGATTTACAAATCACTTTACATACAATAAGTCAAGTACGCACTTCGCAGGCTTTAAAGAATAGATCTTCCTTATTTATTTAAAAAAAATTTCTCTTATAATGTCTCGATTCATAGACTTTGGAATCTTTTCTCATTTCTTTCATCTATTGATTTCTCTAAATTTTCTATTAATTAACTTTTACTTTCATTATATCCAACATGTACCATAAAATAGCTTTTTTCCTTAAAAGAGTAGAATAAGAGAATTTAATTAGATCCATATACAGTGGATTATCTTATAATTAATATTTAATAAATTAATAATCTCTAATAATTAATAAATTTTTAAGAAATCAATTTAGTTCTATAGTAGATAATTAATATTTTTTTATTTAATAATTAATATTTTTTTTAAAATCTTTGTAATATTACTTATTGGAGAGATAAATTACTTTTATATGTACTTATATATATCTCACTTATAACATGTCTTGGTAATTATATTTATTAATTCTTCATTATTGAAATCAAAATATCATAGATGAAAAAAAAAATGACATCAAGAAGTACTTCTTTACTTAAAATGGATATAAATACTATTTTATAACATAAATTGAATATTGTATATATATATATATATATATATATATATATTTTATGAAAAATTAAAATATCATTGAAAATTTGCTTATAATGTCTATTTTTTTTTTATCGAAAATCATTTATATGTAAGAAGAACTTATTAGTTAATGAAATTATTAGAAAACTTAATAATTAATAATTCTAATAATTATTAAATTTTTAATCTCCCGTGTCAATGAATTATAAGAGGTTGACTCTATCCAATATGTTTGACGAATTAAGAATTTTAATTTTAATTTTCTTTTTAAGTTAAATAAGAAATACTTATATTAAATTTTTTTATCCAAGCCAAAAATTTTATATAAAAAATTTAAATTATGTGAACCTTCTTAATTTCAAGTATCATGAACACTTCAAAATTTCCAAGCACACCCTCAAGAAAGAATCTTCAAGGTGTATTTAGAAAGATATAGGATGATGAGAAACAAAAAGTAATTAATGCTATATTGTGAAGTTTTTAATAATTGATATTTAATAAATTTTTAATTTTTATTAAGTAATAAATTTTTAATAAACCAACTTCGTTGTATGGTATATAATTAAAAAAAAAATGAGAATTTTTTTTATAATACTAATTATTAGAAAAATGCACATATATTATAAAAATTAGTAGTAATATTACTTTTTTATTAACAAAAGAGAGATAGAAGTTTTATTATAATTCAAATTAGATATAATATATATATATATATATATATATTTTAAAAAGATATTCATCTCCCTTTCAAATATGTATTCATGTGATCTTAATTTTATTGTAAAAATCAGCAACTTGTACAGAATTTTTTTGTTAACAAAAAATATATTAAAAATTAATCATTAATTAATAAATTTTAAATTTTCTATTATTTAAAATCATCAACTCTGTTACATTAATATCATATTATTTAAAATAAAAAAATTGGGATATAAATTTACAGAGGGTAGCATTATTGATTTAAAAAATAATGCTGCCATCTTATTCTTAATAAATATTCTATATTTACAATCTTTCTTTAGCATAAAACCTCTGCAATTAGACTGTATGCGATCGGTGCAGCCGCCAACAATGCCAATATATACATAAAAAAATAAATGGTAGCAGACAAAAACATGACTAAGACAATAGTCCATTAAAATAGATTCTTGAGACATGATTTAAAGGCTAGTGGGGTCCCTCCAAAGAGGGGTAATAAGGGTTAAAAATAATGGAACAAAGCGTTGAAAAAATTAGTTGAAGATAAACCAAAGTCCTGCCATTAAAAATTGGCTTTAATACAAGTGGGTTTGGCTAACTATTAATTAATTAATTAATAATGAAATGGTGTGATAGGTGTAATGGATTAGTGGGGAGGTTTGAGATTAGGCCACTTTAATTGAAATTGAATTCAACATTCTCTAAGCCAAAATATTATAATGATTAAGCAATTAGCGGATGGAGACGTATACAGGGAATTCCAAAATTTGATTGAAATTGGAAATAAAAATGTCCAAGGAAAAAATAATATTTTTGGGTTAATTTTCAATTTTTAATATTTTTTTATTTTTTATGAAAAAGTAAGAGAATATCTCGTATCAAATTACGCGTATCAAACTAAATTTCATGAATTTATTTATTTTTTATGAAAAAGTAAAAGAATATCCTGTGTCAGATTACGCGTATCAAACTAAATTCACATTTTCGTGACAATTACCTACTCATTAAACTCTAACCAGTATTTCATTATTCACTATAATAAAGGATAATTAGTGAATGATATATTTAAACAAAAATACACGATGTTGATTAATACACAAAAGTAATTTTGTAGTTTCGAGTGTTCTAAAATTAGAAGAATGATGATTCCAAACTGGCAACTAACTAGAAAAATGGCATATAAGAAGAAGAAAGAATGATAACTTATATATATATATATATATTTATAACATTTATGCATGCATGCCTAGTACATGCTACAAAAATAGGTCAAAGTTTATATTAATTTCATTTGCAGTGCCATCATGAACTCAACTTGTTCATGCTTTCCATTGAATATATATATATATATATATATAGGGCTTCAAGTGGGATTATATATTAGTGTCATATTAAGAAGAAACAAGGTTGGTTAAAGGCTTAAAGCTTACATTTCCTTACCAAATAGAGTTCATAAACCTTCACTGTCAAATTGCAATATGAGATTTGAAGTTGAAGAGTACTAGACTCTAAAACCCTACTATTCACTTTGTGGTTAAGGTCGACCAACACCAACCACCCCTTTTTTGATAATTGAGAGTGTTTCCCACCACCATCCCTTCACTCAAAAGAATCCAAGAGAGAGAGAGATAAAGAGAGTTGATGGTGAGAAAAGCAATTGACTCTTAGATTTCACAAGGTTGACATTTGGTATAAAGAGAGTTATATTTTGAAAGCATCCAAAGCATATAATCACTCCTCAAAGGTTCTCTCCATCTCTCTCTCTCTCTGATAGATATATAATTAATGGCTTATGATGGGGCTGAAGGAGGAGTCAATGGATACACAGACTCACTTGGTGTCTGCTTGTCTCCTTGGCTATATGATGATGAAGCTCTTTGTGTATTTCTTTTACTTTTCACTATGTATATACCTTTTCCTTTTGGAATAGAAGGGTTTTGGGCACTATAGCCCTACCATGGGGCAGGTCCACTGAGCCATGTTCCCATATCCCATTGCGTGATTTTGCAAAATTAACAAAGGTGGTGGAAGTCCCTTTCCAATCCCAGCCAGAGAGAGGGTCCCAAAAGCCCTTTGGGTGGAGGGTGACCCCATTTCTTGTCATGCACCAAAAGAAGGTGTTGAGACTCCAAAAATAGGCCCCACTCTGCACGTTTCTCACTCTAGAATTGTGTGCCTTTGCTTCCATTTTACATCTCTCTCTCTCTCTCTCTCTCTCTCTCTCTCTCTGTATATATATACAATATATTATTTGCATGTGTGAGGTGGTATTGGGGGGGCCATTAATGATAAGGGGTGTAAAGGTAAAACATGGAAATGTAGCAAGAAGCCCCAACCTGATAGGGATGCTCATGTGAGGAGAGGGGATCGTAATATTTTTGCTGATAATTATAGCACAATATAATATATAATACTTGGTATGATTAGGAGTGATATTAAAGTATTATAAATTTTATTCCTAAAATTATATCTCCATGCATTCCTTTTTCATGTCGCTATGCACATTAGTGAACAAGTATGACTAACAGTATGTTGTATTTGATAATGACTAACAGTATGAAATTATCATTATGCTCACCATTACCTAACAATACATTTGATTAGTACCTATCTATGCCTAGCCTTTCCCCCTCTTCCACCATACATTTTGTACGGTTGTATCTATACATTTATATAGTCTTTGTGCCTATATATACATAATACATTAGTGAAGTATCTTTTAAGTTCATCCAACAAAATACCAGTGGGTATTCATGACAACTAACAATAGGATAACTAAACAGTGTCTCAAATTATCATTATGAGAACCTTGTAACTAACAATACATTTTGTATCTCTCTTTCCCAATATGTACATACATGTATTAATAGACACACACACACACACATATATATATATATATATATATATTAAGCTCATTCAAGGAAAGAATACTAGTGGGTAGTATTTGCTGATAACTAAGCGAACAGTGTCTGAAATCAGTCAATCAAACACCATGCAATTAACAGTACATTCTGTACCTATATATGGTTTTTCCTCTCTTCCCTTGATGCATTATACATAGATACACACACACACACACACATATATATATATATGTATATAATTTGATGCTAGGGGAGAATAATGTTTGGGATGCGGTTTAATGAAAGATTTGTTTTATCATGTGAGTTTGAAGTATATCATTGGTGATGAGAATCTGAACAAAACTAGTCCAAGTCCTTCCTAGTCTTTCAACCAACCACCTAATTTTTTGATAAGTGGTGAAAAAATCATGCAGATCCTAAAGAGACAACCAAACAAAATTAGAAATATTTTGGGCAAAATGGAAATGATTTCAAGAGTGGAAAACTTTGGGAATCAGATAACATATATATATATATATGTGTGTGTGTGTGTGTGTGTGTGTGTAAACAAAAGGAAGGTAATTGTGATACGTTTGAATTTTGAGTAACCAACCCCCTTTGATGGGGAGATAATTGGGATATCATGTTATTTGAATAAGACAGAATCATTGACAGCAGTCAACAGTAAAGCCACTCTTTTGACTTACATTTCTGATTTATTATTATTTGAATAACTAATGGGAGCCAAAAAAAGAAGTAGTTCTTCTTATTATTATTTGTTGACTATATGTATAGTATTTATAAAGCTTTAAGTGAAATGTATCCAAATTACACTGGGCCAAAATAAGTTGGGCTGACCTTAATTTGAGTTTAGGCAACTTCTCGGCCTTGTTGGGTAGTTCAAATATAAAAAAAAATCTCCCAACACAAAAGTTGTTTTAAAAATTTGATCAAACCGTCAAAATCAAATCATTGTTTCATGGCAATTTTTACAAATGTAAATGCAAAAACGGGGTGTAAATTTTATTCTAAATAATTAGTCGAAGGTGTGGTTAAGCGGTAAAAAAGTTGAGAATAAAATTCAAGCGTTTCGAATTCGAGTTTTTTCCATGTCGATCGTTGTCAGCTAGAATTTAACGAATATGCTTGACTGTCACGAAGATGATACTTAGCCTGATGTGTATAAATTAACTAAGATACGTTTGACCGATCGATTAAAATAAAAAAAAAAAAATAACTACCAAAACGGACTCTTAAATTTGGATGTAATGATCTTCTACAAGGGTTGTCCAAGCAAAGCTCAGCTGAGCCCAATAAATGAATTTTTGTGTAGGCTTTATGTTCATTTAGTATGATATCATGTTTTTAAAGCACCAAGTTAGTACTATTACTGCAAAGTGCAAACTGTTGTTTGTCGTAACATCTAAAATGGAGGATCCCAACAAAAATTCATTACTTATCACTGACGATCAAAAACATTAGTCCTGTGTTGTTGGTTTGAGTTTTCAATTAAATTTAAGGTCTTGTATTTAGGCTATGTTTAGGCAAAGCAACACATTTCTACTTATTAATTTGTTGTTTTTTTTTTTTGTGGGTAAATCAAGTTTTAGCCTTTGTATAATGGGCTTGAAATTCTTGGCTCAAGATAGGCTTGTGAATGGATCAAATTTTGATCCAAATCCGATCCATTTATTTGGATATGGTACGAAAAATTTGATCTGATGATCTAATCCGATCCGAATCTGATAATTTTTTTAGTTAGATGGATCAGATATGGATTAAGAAAATCCGATCCGTTAACAATCCGATCTGATTAAATATAACATATATATTAATTTTATATATTATTAATTAAGATATATAGTTTTATATTTTTTATAATATGTTAAATATTAAATTATATAAGAATTTATTATGTTAAATTGACTTGAATTTATATATTTTAAATTTTACATATTATAACATAATATTTTATATACATAATATATATTAGTATTATTATAGGATCGGATCGGATCAAATCCGATCCGATCCGATAGTTAACAAATCCGGATATAGATTAAGCATTTATAGATTCGTTGAAAAATCCGATTTGGTCTGATCTGATAATTTTCTTAACAAATAAGATTTTAATCACCCTAATCCAATCCAAATTCGTTTCATTTACTGGCCTAGCTTAAGGGTATGGGGAATTCATTCTGAAATAGGCCCTTGGGCTGCGTCCTTTAGCCCAACCAGCATGAAGCCTGTCAGTTTGACCAGTGTTGAATTTCCTTTAACAAAAGAGCTAGTTTTGCATTCACATGGACCACCCTCTAGATTCTAGGGATGGTAATTTATCCAGTCGTGTTGGAAACTTGCCATATTTTAGTTTTGATGAGACGGATTTGGTTATATTCATCTCATTAGGGTTTGGCCTGAAAGTATCTCATCTCAATTATATAAAATAAAATAATAAAGTAATTTTGTGCTAGATAATCGATGATATTTTTTAGTTACTTATAAAAAAATTTGGACAAATTTGATAAAGTTATATTATTTGAAAAAAAAATTAATGTCATTCTAATTCTTTAATTAATTTAATAAAATAAAGAAATAATAAAATCTTAAAATAAATAGAACCCTGAATAGATCCTCCACTTGTCTATCACGGGATTTAAATGGACTTGAGGAAAAACTTTTTTTTTCTCGAGAAAAAGTTAGAGAAGGGATCCTTCATCCCAAACACACCGCATTGTCATCTCTACTCTGGAACCTCTGGGTGGTAACATTTGAAATAGAGAAAATAGAGAATCATGAAACGAGCTGTGGAGAAAATCTTTGAGTTTATTTTTTAGGTGAAACTCTGTGATTTGAAAACTTATTTTAAAGACTCATAGGAACTGAAATTCACCTGTGTTTTTCAAATAAGTTCAAAATTACAAAGGTCTCCTAAATAAATTTTCAAATTACGTTGATTTAAAAGAAAAAAGAAAAAAAAAACTCAAAAATCTTCATATATAAAGGCCTATCTAAGTAGTAAAAAATTTCTTCACTCTGCTTCATATTTTTACCATAGAAGTTTATGCTGGGAACTTACCTAATCATAGTTAGTTCTATATGATACACAAAAACAGAGCCACTCTGTGCAATTAGAGACATAAAGTAATAAAGTGAGTCTTTTTTTAATATTAACATCATTTATTTTATTTTATTTCTTATATATATTCCATTTACTTTTATAATATAAAATTTAATTATTTTCAAACAAAAGAAAAGTATATATTGAATGAAACTCTAATAATAGATTTTTTACATAAATTTTTTTTTTTATCTAAATAGATATCAATAAAAAATTAAAATACAGTAGAAATAAAACTCTATTAATAGAATTAAGTATTTTTAATGGAGTCTTTAAGGGCTTTTCTTGAAAAGTTAGATTTTTATTAATCTTAAACTTCTAATTTGATTATACTTTAAATACATAAAATTTGAGACTTTTTGTAAAGTTAGACTTTTATTAATCTTAAACTTCCAATTTAATTATACTATAAATATATAAAATCTAGGGTCTTCTCTTTAAGTGCACAAAAATATGCTATATTACACATGTATAATAAGCGTGTTTCAAGTTCCAATTTTATCAACCCTAAAACACTTGGAAATTTAATTAGAGAAATGTTAGCTTCAGTTTCACACTCGCGATCTGATTGGCAGCTGCATTACACACGTCCATTTCACACGCGTATAATGCATTTGCCAATCAGATTATGAGTGTTGGACAATCGCGACTGACATTAGCATTTCTCATTTAATTAATATGTACAGTTGATCAAATATTACTTTACTTAATTTCTTAAATGGAATTATTTGCAAATTTACCTTTGTATTGAGTAATGAAGTCTAATAAACAAAATAAAATAAATATATAAGAACACAAAGATTTAGAGTAAAAAAAACCTTACAGAAAAACCACGGCTGCAAAAATTCATTAAGCAAGCGAAATACAATTCAAATCCACAAAGATCCAAACTTGAGAAACTAGCTCGACTCTCCCCAAAGTTTTACCATTCATCTTCTTCTTAGTTTTTCCAATCTTCTCCTTATTTGTCACTCTGTTTCTCCAGTTAGTGTTTACAATCACCGCACATTTATGATTCTCAAATCCATTTCTGCAAGTATGCAAATCCTTATGCTGTATATCTGCTATCCGCTATATACCATAGCAATGTTACTCCAAACACCTAGCTATATAAATTTCAACAACAAATTCCTTCAAGAATCTTACTTACAAAAAATGACTATATTTATAAAGAAAAATATTACTCAATTCTAGCTTCAAGGAGCAGATCTTACCAATCCAAGACACACAAGGTTCATTATATAAGTAAGTCTTTGTAAGTGTATTCTAACAAACAAAACTTAAAAACTTAGAAGCCGTTCGAAGTTGTTAAACTTAATGTAAAATTGATTTTGAGTTAATTGATTAATGAAAATTTAGTTTGGTGTTTGGATGTATACATGTAATAATTAATTGCGATAACAGAAGTGATTAATTGAATGATTGATGAAACTTGTTCAAAAGTGATTCTTAATTATAAAATATTTTATTTTCACTTTATTTTATTAGAGATGGTATTCGGTGTGTTTTAGCCACATGTTTTAACCCAAATTTAAAAATACATATTAATAAATTAATAAAATATATAACAACTAATTTAATATAAAAAATATAAATTAAATACTTTATATTGTAATACATTCTATAAAATGATATAATTAAGATAATATATTTTTACTATATTCTAGATTTATTATTATTATTATTAAAATATTATAGTATAGACATTAGATATATAAAATATAGATAAGTATATAAATAATTATAAAAAATAATAATTATATAAATTATTTCTAATTGCTTATAATCGTGCAATAGGAACAGTTAGAATTTTTATGCATTGTATACCAAGTAATATAATGAAACGATTTCACAATTAATCATTATTCATGGATCATGATTTCAAATAATTCATTCAACATAATTTATCATAATTTATCATATATATCAAGACACGGCTCTTACAATCTTAATTTGAAGTTGATCACAAAATGCCTTTATAAATTCATCATCATCACCGCCACAATAACTTGTTTTAGGTTTCACATTTCTATCGTTTGTTGATATGGAGTTAAGGTTTGTGTCATATTCTTGAATTTGCATATCACGGTGTACCTCCCTTCTTATATAATTATGTACTCCTTCTGTCCCAATTTAAGAGTTCTTTATTCTATTTTTTCATGTCCCAAAATAAAAGTCATGTTTGAAAAGTTAATGCATAAATTATTGTTAAGTTTCCAAATTACTCTTCTTATCAATTTGATGTGTTGTAATAGATAGTATGAAAGAAGGTTAGTATTGTAAAATTACACAATCTACTCAAGTGTGAAAGCATTAAATATATGTCTCCTTAAAAAATTGATTTTCCAAAAAGTGACTCTTAATATGGGACAGAGGGAGTATCCCCATTGACGTAGCTATAATCTATACTTGAACTATAAAGTAATTTGCAAGCACATCAACTAATATACACCTCCTAACCTTCCACACTCCAAATGTTATTTCAATTATCGATTGTAAGGAGGAATGTGCATGATTAAATCTCATGTACATTTCTTGTTGTCGATTCACGCCGAAAATGACTTTAGGGAGCTCTTCGACTCACTTCCCCTTAGCCTCTTCCAATTTTCTTTTTTTGGCTTCCAATATAGTATGATTGGTGACTTCAGCTTACCTATTAGCCAAAGGGTGTCCTAGAGAGGAGAAATGATGACTAATGTGGAGATCTTTATAGAATTCCCCCCTATACCTTTCTTGTGAATTGCATCTCATTATCAGAAATGATCACTTTGGGGATGCCAAATCTGCACACTATGTTCTTCCAAGTGAAGTTCTTCACCTCCACCTCTGTGATGTTGGTCAAGGGTTCAACTTCTGCCCACTTTGATAAGTAATCTATGGCGACGAGTAGAGAGCTCTTGTTTTGAGATGCTTTTGGCAGTGGTCCAACGATGTCTATTCTCGATTGGGCGAAGAGCCAAGGATTGACTATAGGGATGAGCTCGTGTTGAGGTTGGTACTGGCAGGAGGCAAAACGTTGGCATTTGTCACACTTTCGAACATAATCTTTAGCTTGCCTCAGTATACTGGGCCAGTAGTAGCCTTGGGTCAGAGCTCGGAGGGCAATGGTTCTTCCACCATTATAGTTACCACTTTTTTCCTTGTGTATTTCAACTATAACGTATTGAGCTTCTTCTAGAGTCAAGTACAACAGGAGGGACTGCGTGTAAAACCTTCAATAGAGTTTATTCCCGAAAATCAAATACCGAGCTGCCCTAATTCGGACCCTTCTAGCCTGATTTTTAGCTTCAGGAAGCAATCTTTCTTACAAGAATTTGATAATGGGAGTCATCTATTAGGAGGTTGTTCTGAAACCTGAAATGCCTATAATATTTTGATGTTGGGACTTGACTAGTAAGAGATTTTTACCTTGGAATCCCTTTCTAGCCTCAAGTGGGAGGCCATGTTTACTAGTGCGTCAGCTTTGAAGTTTTTTTTATTTTTTTTTATTTTTTTATTTTCTGAATGGAAAATCTAAGAAATGATTTCTTCAATGAGTCTACTAACTTTGAATATTTTATCATTCTGTCATCTTTGGTTGAATACTCCCCGAAGACCTGATTGACTACAAGCTGGGAGTCAGAAAACACGTTGAGATCTAAATCCTCACATGCCAAAGCTAACTTTAATCCAAGGATAAGTGTTTTATATTCCACCTCGTTGTTAGAGGATTTAAACCTTAAACTAACGACTTTTTTTTATTACAATCCCATCAGGGGACTGGAGTATCAATCCTACTCTAGAGCCCTTGTTTGTAAAGGACCCATCTGTATAAAGTAGTCATGTTGGAGCACCTGTAGGGGTTTGAGCTTCTGAATGCTATGCTCCATTGAATTCGACAATGAAATCTGCTAATGCTTGGGCCTTGATTGTAATTCTCGAGACATAAAATATGTCAAATTCTACCAATTCCACTAACCATTTAACCAATCATCCGAAAACTTCAAGTTTGTGAAGAACTGACTTCAGACGATAAGATATAGGTATTATGATGGGATGAGCTTGGAAATATGACCTAAGCTTCCGAGCAGATATCACCAAGGCTAAAGCCAATTTGTCAATTTCAGAATATCTCATTTCAGTATCAAGGAGTGTTTTTCCGACATAGAAGACAAGCTTTTAAACCCATTTTTCTTCTCTAATCAAGGTAGAGCTGACTCCATTTTTAAACACGACCAAATATATGAGCAATTTTTCTCTTAGGTACTGGTTTTGAAAGAAGATTGGGAGATGCTAGGTACTTCTTGAGTTGTTGGAAGGATTCTTCACATTCAGAGGTCCATTCCAAGGCCTTGCTTCCCCTTAAAGCCTTAAAGAATGGAAGACAATAATCCATGGATTTAGAATAAACCTATTCAATGCTGTTATCTTGCCATTCAGCCTTTGGATATCTTTTTTAGTTTTGAGGGATTCAAAATCAGTTAAAGCCTTGATCTGAGTAGGATCTATTTCAATTCCCCTTTGCGAGACTAGGAACCCCAAGAATGTTCCCTCTATAATCCCAAAGGTACACTTTGATGGGTTGAGTTTCATTTTGTGTTCCTTTAGGATGTTGAATGTCTGGGATAAATGTTGGATGTGGTCTGCCTTCCGAACACTTTTGACAAGCATATCGTTGATGTAGACCTCCATTATATCTTCGATTGGGAAGCTAAACATTTTGTTCACAAGTCTTTGATATGTTGCTCCAGCATTCTTTAGATAGAACGACATCATTCTATAACAATAAAGACCTCGTTCTGATATGAAGGCAGTTTTTTCCTATTCTAGAGGGTACATCTAGATTTGATTGTACCTAGTTAAACATCCATAAAGCTCATGAGTTCATGTCCTGCCATATCATCCACGAGTTGATCGATTCTAGGGAGAGGGAAGCTATCCTTTGGATAAGCTTTATTGAGATATATATAGTCGATGCAGACTCTCCACTGGTCGTTCTTATTCTTTACAAGGACTGTAATGGTGAGCCACTTGAGGTAGAATACCTTTATTATCATTTCGGCATCAAGCAATCTCTAAAATTTCTCGTTGATGATCTTGTGGCACTCTAGAACAAACATCCTCCTTTTCTGTCTCACGGAAAGGTGGTCTAGATCTGTCATTAACTTGTAAGAGATGAAGTTGGGATTTATTCCTTCCATATCCTTGGTTTCTTATGCAAACATCGAGAGGTTATCTTTTACGAACTTAACAATCTCCTCTTGCTTTGAGGGAGATAGATATGAGCCAATTTGTAAATATTTTCTTTCTTCTTTGGTACCAACGAGCACTTTAATGGCTTCTTCCATTGGCTTGACCATGCTATCCTTCCCTCTGAGACATAATAGTTCCTCGATCTCAAAAAGGCACTCTTTGACACTATGAAGATCTGAGGAGGAAGAGCCTTCCCCATTGAGATGGCATTGTAATTGCTATTTGAAGGGCCTTTCCTTGAGTGCAAGGGAATGAAATTCCCGAGCAGTGGGTTGACAGTCTTTAATGGTCACCACTTTTTCTTGATAAGCGAATTTGAGGCACTGATGGAGGGTTGAAATAACTATGCCCATCTGATAGATCCAAGGCCTCCCAATAGTAAATTATAAGGGGATTTGATATCCAAAATCATGAATTCAGAGATCAAGGTTTTTTGTTGGTCTCCTTGCCTTACTGTGGTTGGTAGATCAATCTTACCCATTGGAAAACTGAGGTTCCCATTGAATCCTGCCATTACTACAAGGGTAACTCTGATGTCCTATGAGTCGAGCTTCATATGTTTGAATGACTCATTGAACAACACATTGGTAAAGCTTCTAGTGTCCATAAGAACCATTTTGTTCTCGAAATTGACAATTTTAAGTGAGATAACATTGGCATCATTGTAGGGGAAATGTACCTCGACAAGGTCCAGTTAAGAAAATTGTATCTAAGGTATTGTCTTGATCTTTTTCTCAATTATCGAGATCTGGATGACGTGGGGCTCTACCCTTGCTTCTTGAGCATATCTTTTTTTGGCCCTGTTAGACATTCCAACCACCGTGTTTTTAACATAAAATAAGAAGATCACTCGCTAATTGTTCGGTTGCTGTTGATCATTTCGAACTTCCCTCTGTTCGGGCCTCTTTAGTGGGGGTTTCTCATCTTTTGGGTTTTGTCTCCCATCATCACGGACGAACTCTCTTAGTCGTCCTCACTTGATGAGGTGTTCTATTTCCCGCTTTAGAGCTCTGCACTCCTTAGTAGTGTGTCTTTGCTCTTTGGGAAAATCACTATACTTGTTTCTATTCCCAGAATTTGGGTTGCTCTTCAGTGGCTCTGGCCACTTCAGGTTTTCACGAGTCTAAACCTGTTGAAGTATATGAGTAAGGGAAGCATTTAACGGGGTGTAGGTTCTGTACCTTCTAGAGCTAGAGTTATTTTATGCTCTTTATATTGTTCCTTTGTCGGGACTCCGAGTTCTCTTCTTATTGTCCTTGTTGTCTCTCTTCTAAACTTACTCATCATTTTGAGCTTGTTCTTTGGCTTTTCAAAAGGAATCTTTGGTGCCTTCTAAATTAATATACTTTCATGCTCTCTCCATGAGTGCTACCATATCGGCTGGAAGACTCTTAGTTAAAGAGTTTTGAAAGCTCCCAGGTCTTAGTCCTAAAGTGAGGGAAGCCACAAAAAACTTGAACTGCAGTCATTCATATTCGTGAATGCGGTATTGAAGCGAGTTATGTACTTTCTTAGTGACTCTCCCTTTGCTTGCTTAATAGTCAGCAAGAACTCTGGCCCTCTTCTTAATTTCCTGCTTGTCAAAAAGGGGTTAAGAAACAGCTTGTTGAGCTTATAAAAGTTGTTGATTGAGTTTTGAGGAAGTTTATGAAACTATTTAAGAGTGGTATCCTTCAGACTGGTAACAAAGGTTCGACACATAAAGGCGTCGGTAGCCCCGTGCAGAGCCATTATATGCTGATAATGAGATGGGTGGTCGCCAGGGTCTTCAGACTCGTCTTAGAGAGTAAATGTTGCGACAATAAACTTTTTGGGTCGTTCTTCTATCATTATGGTAGGAATGAATGACATGGAGAACTTACCAAGTAATTTACTTAACTCGTCTTATTCTGGAGGGACGTGGATCCTCTTGGTCGAGATTGTCTGATTTTGAGAATCTTTTATCTCTTTTACCCTTTCAGAGACCCTAGGTACGTTCTATTGTGCCGCTGGTGCCCGTTGTTGGTCCTGTCCCATGTTTCTAAGTCCTGTCCCATGCTGGTCTCCCAAGACTGGTAAATGTAGCACTTCGGGAAGCTAAAGTCCTTAGTGTGCTGGATCGGCTTCAGCGGTCGTCGGGATTGGTATTCTTGTCTTAATTTGGTAATGTATGGCACGACGGAATGACAACAATCCTCTTCCAAAACTTGTTGATGATTAGGGATCAGTCCCCATCTCAGCGGTACCATGGGGGTGCACCGGCTACGTGTTGGGCAGCTCGTCATTATAGGATCCTCCGCTCGTAGTGGTGGCAAGAGGTCAAGGTCCTTTATGAACAATATTGGTTGGGAGAAGAGGGTTGTTTCGTTGGTTTTGGGCCAGTGAGGCTAAAGCTTGTGACATGGCTGTGAGTTATTTCTACATCTGATCAGATTGTCATTGAATTCGATCAAGCTATTGTTGTAGATGAATGGGTGTTTGCCCTCTTCCTCTTCCAACAAGAGGCCGATCTTGAGGATTGGGACGATTCCTTCTAGGACGAAGGTTCGAAGCCATTGGTATTTTAAGAAAACAAGCGTAGTTTTTTACGTAAATTAGTGAAACTGATAGTCGTTCCCACAGACGATGCTAAACTAATGTTGCATTTTTCTAGTTTGAATGCTTTTTTCTCTCAAACTGTCTATCAAGAACTTGAGGATAGAGGGTCACCAGGAAGGCTCCGGTGGTAGCTGCTCCGATGATAAAGTTAGTAAAGGAATAAAGACAATAATTCAAGATAAGAATTGAACATGAATTGAAAGCATACCTTATGACTTTATTTATAGGCTGTAGATTTTCTAAGTTGAGTAGGATAGGAGCCATGAAAGTATGGACTCGAAGATATCCAAAGATAACAATTACCGTATTGAACTTTGTTTCCTTATTATGAGGTCGGTATGCCATAGAAGGTGGTGACCAGCTCGGAACGTCTTGCCTTTGCATTCTGTATGTTAACTGATCAGAAGGGTAATCACCCTTGTGATCTGTATACTGAAGAACTCCTAGGGGACATGCGTCATGTTGTGAGTACTGTGGTCATATTATGGTATATCAACCCCCCCAAAAAAAAAAAAAAACTCACAAGGAACAATCAACAATGCTAAAAATTTTAAAGAACTATTGCGCAATCAACAATTATATACAAAAATTTCCCAAAAAATCTTAATACGTTTATTAAACCAGCTATAAAGTATCCTAAAAAATTCCATTTACACAAAAATAAAACTAGCCCCAATTTTTTAGGATAGAGAAAAGGCTCTAACTTTTTACCTGAGATAATGCAGTTGTTGTAAGATATACCATAGAGGGTGTGAGAGAGACCAAAATCTTGAGAAAGCCTTAAAGAAAGTCGTGAGAGATTAAGAGAATCAAGTGTCGTGAGAAAGAGAGATTGATGCCATGAGGGAAAGAAAGAGAGATTGATGCCATGAGGGAGAGAGAGGGGGAGAGAGAGAGAGAGAGATTGATGTCATGAGGGAGAGAGATATTTAATGCGTAAGGGAGAGAGAGAGAGATTGAGAAACCTTGAGTAGGACGTCGATGAGAGAGTATGAGGGTTAAGAGGCGTTTATTTCATTTTTTTAATACTATCATATTGACCTATATTGGTAAATATAACTTAAACAGTCCTAATTTGGTAACAAATTAATAAGGGGTAATTTGATCAATTTATAAAAAAAACCTTAACGTCGTCCACCCAACAATACTGACAGGGGACAATGTTATTTTAAAAATGTTAAGAGTAATTTCTGCAATTATAAAAAAATCTAGGAAAAATAAGTCTAATTATTCCTACAATTTACAATGTTATATTGTGTTATAATGTGAGCATAATTCGTGTAGGTCTTGTGTATTGCTCCTTCTGGTCTGATGTGATTAATTGTAGGTTTATAGCCAAGTTAGTCTGATTTTTCTAAGGTAGAAGATTCCTTTCACACAACGTTAAAGCATTTGTTATAGTTTTTAGGGTAAATTACACTGACCTCCCTTAATGTTTATGAAAATTACACTAATCTCTCTTGAAGTTTCTGCAATTACACTAACATGCTACACTTTACAAAATAATATACAAATACATCCCTTCTATCATTTTTTTTTCAAAATGACGAAACAACCCATTTTATTTATTTATTTTTACATTTTTCTAATTTTGACCAATTTATTCTAAATTTCTTTTAAATATTTTTTAATTTTTTTTATTTAAAAACAAATTTAAGGTAAATAGCTTGTTTTTATTTTATATAAAAATAAATTTAAGGTTTTTATCAATATTTATTTAAAAAATGAAAAACAAATTGGTAAAGATTTAAATAAGTGAAAAAAATATGAAAAATGTTGTTTTGTCATTTTGAAAAAAAAATAATTAAAAAAAATACTGTATATTATTTTGTAAAATAAAAAAAAATGAGTATAATTTTAAAAATCTCACAAGAGATTAATATAATTGTTATAAATCAAGAGACTAGAGTAGACACTATCTGTGAACGACTTCATGGTAGAAAAAGTCTTAGAAAAGAGGTCGAGAGACAATAACCGATTTGCATTGACCTAGGTTGCCCATTTTCAGAAAATGCACGAAATGGAGCAATATGGCATGCTGTTGGAGGAGGAGACAGAATATGGCATGCCACCAGATGAGGAGACAGATTTCGATGATGATGATGAAGCGTTAGTTTGCAATTATGATGATTATGAGGTAACAAATTTTGATTTTGATGAATATTATTTGCTTTCTCGATTCGAAGAAAAACTGTCTTGCCTTCA
The DNA here is from genome assembly GCA_008638375.1 of Nyssa sinensis. Lineage (NCBI taxonomy): Eukaryota > Viridiplantae > Streptophyta > Magnoliopsida > Cornales > Nyssaceae > Nyssa > Nyssa sinensis. Next base: position 19,055,887 of record CM018049.1, on the reverse strand, counting down.
CCCGAATTCCTCCCATAAACTATGGGTTCTTTGGAGTCCTACAGACCACTCGTCCTGTAAGTAAATTTCGGTTTGTCTCTCTTTTAACTCTATTTGTGTCATATACGTTAAATTGGCAGTCAAATTCAACTTAAATATAAATTTGAGTCAAAAATTTAGAATTTTTTTTTGTTAGATCTAAAATCTACCACTGTTGAATATAAAATAACTCTAGTACTATAGGACAAGAGGGATTGAAAGTAATTCACATAAAACTAGAACAAAATAACGATTGGTATTGATAAATAAAGCGAACAAAGTAAGAAAAAAAATCTAATCTATGTTAAAAAGAAAACTTTGGAATGTGATGTTCCTAATTTCTGAAAACTTTGATGATTCTTCTTCTTGGTTCCTGCAAATAGAGATGGTAATTTATCTCACCCCATCGTAGACCCACCCCGCTCCACTTCTAATAGGGCGAGCATGGGGTGTTCATCAACGAAGTTGGGGCAGGGTCGGAGTGGAGCTTTTAAAACCTCGCCGGGTTCGGGTACGGTCACCCACCCCGCTTCGTTTATATATTAATTTTTTTTATTATCCTTTATATACTATATTTACCAATAAATCACATTATAAGAAATCAGTTTTATGATTTTTCATACCACACAAATATTATTTTTTATTCTATTGGTTATTTTGCCAATAAAATTTTAATTTACCTACCAAAATAAATTTTTTTAACTTACTTAAGAAAAAAAACATAATTGGGGTTCGGGGCAGGGCAGGGCAGGGCAAGGAATGTAAATAGAGTCGGGGTGAACCTCTAGATGAGGTGAGGCGAGACAGGGTAGGGGTAGGGAATATAAATGGGGTCGGGGTTGGGGAAGGGGCACCCAGCCCCGCTGTCATTCCTCCCTACAAAACACTGGTCGAATTGACCATGGATCTTAAGGTGTACCTTCGGGTCTTATTTATAGGTTGTGCTTCCCCTCGTGCAAGTAGGATCAAGATTCTTTGGAATTGGAATGTTTTCATAAGTGAAGCTTACCATGTAAGATTGTATTTCTTTAAGCCTTGTATGATACATGGCCTGAAGGCAGTGCCCAGTTCGGTATCCTGCTACGTCAGTACGGAGGACCCTTTAGATGCCTGGTTGGGACCCAATCACCCTTAGTAACTCTAGACCTGCAAGGACACATGTAAGATAATGGATTAATGCTCAAAAGTGGTATATCAACTACTCCCCCTAGCCTCAGGTTAGTGGGATTCATCCTGAGCTAAGGTTAGGGTTTTGACGTTTGCTTCATACACGCATTAAATGCGTTGTTCTAATTTCTAAAGTGTCAACTGTCACAATAGTTGTGCCCCATCATTTTGATTTTCGCTTAGATTTCCAAGGCCCATCATGACTTATGTCATGATTTCCCATCCATCAACCATTGCACCACTTCATCATCCTCTCATCAATGCTTGATGGGGACTATAAATTGGTGACCATGAAACAGTGTTAAGGTTTTTCATTAACTCTTCACGTCTTTTTAACATATTGAGTATATTTCAAAGGAGATTTCGGTGTGCTATCGTTCATTTCACCGGTGAAGATACAAAATCCAAATCAGGTTAAGTATTTCAAACCCCTCTCCCACCATCCTCTGATTTCCTTCTCGTTCTTTTTGTTTTTTTCCATTAAAAATAGAAATATTTGAAGGTCATATTGAGATCAGAGGGAGCTCTAGAGGGTATGGTGAAGTTAGTGTCAACTCGGGAAAGAAGCAACCAGGAGCTCTAGGGGGTAGGAAAATAGAGTGAACATCGCCCACGGGTAGATATAGTGGACCGTTTTGTTGAGCCTAAAAGGAGGAGAGCTGAAAGTAACTGTAGAGATAAAGAGGCCAGTGTAATGACCTCGACCACGTTAGATAGGCTTAGAGAAACTGTAAAGATCCGAAATTTTGGAATAATTTTTTTTTTTGTGATAAGGCAATATTTGAATTTCTTTAAATCTTAATTACTTTTAATTTAATTAAATCACGTTATGTGAAAGTGTGTTATTAGTATTGTATATACATGTGTGCCCTAAAAAAATAAAAAAATAAAATCTTAATGGAGACCCAAAATTCATAAAATAAATAATAGTGAACCGAATCTTGACTGTATGGAAATTTTATCGGCATATGATAAATTAATATTTTTGAAATAAAAATATTAAAAATATATATTTTTCATGAAGCTTTTAAAGGAAATTATTGGAAGGAAAGAAGGGGCCAATATAAGATATATATAAATGTATGTTATAAATTATGTGGAAGCTTCCAATGGAAGCTGCTGGAAAAGAGGATTATATTATATATATATATATATATATATAAAAAAAAAGAAAGGAAAAGCTTCTTGAAGAAGCTAGAAAAGCCGGATGAAGTGGAGAGAAAAGAAGAAGCTTGAAGCTTCTAGAACGGGAAGCTACTGGAATAAAAAGATGGGATTTGGCGATGGGAACGGTTCGAATCAGGACAACCGTGCGAATCAGTCATTGAAGAGGAAGAGAGCTTCATTAGTTGAATCGTTGAGTCCAGAGGAGAGAGTTCCGCAAATCGACACTCTCTGTTGCGACAGTTGAGGATAATGAAGTTCGTTGCAAGGGGTGCATCACGTTCGGCGTTTTGATCGTTGAATGGATGGCTGCTTTGATCAGTACATGCGTTGGGTTCTTGTGCAGTAGAGTGAAAGGGTTACCACTACTGAAGTTGTGACAGGTGCATGAGCCACCTATTGATGCGGCTGAGCTCGATTTTTCAATGAAGAACCTGTATGATTCAGTTTGGATGGGGGATTGCTGCTGTTGTGAATTTTGTTATGATTTGGGGAGAGAATTTGCAGAGATATATATATATATTTGTTAGTGTTGTGTAGCGGTGCGACAGTAGGGATTCTGTAATGGGACTTTTGAGGATTCTGCCATGAGGGTTTGATAGTAGCAGCGTGTTGGTGTTGTGGTTGTGTGTGGATGTTGCAGTTTTATAGAGATGGAGGAGGGACGGAAGTGCAGTGGTGATTGATTCGTTGAATAGGTTTTGGCAATTTCTGGAGTAGTGTAATGGATGATGGCTTTAACTTGGTATGACGGTAACGGCTGCAGGAGTTTTTTGAATGAAGAAAAGTGGAGGAAGAAGTGTGAAACGGAAGGTGATCGACCATCACTTACAGACCCTTGTGGCAGCTGAGGATGGTGGAACCAATACCGAGTTAGAAGAGAGGCTGCTTTGAGAAGACTCCAACGAGGTCTGAGGTAGAAATGAGGCAAGAAGAGGATTCTCCTGAATAGGTGATGGATTCAGTCGTAGTAAATGATCTTGCACCCTCAAGCAGGATGGAAGCTGGGGTTATGTTTCAATAGGTAAGGGACTGATGGTGGTACTAGAACATGGGACACACATGCCGAAAGTAAAACTTCCTTGTCTCGATGGATGCTGGGCAATTGTGTACAGGGGGACAAATGGCAGAATGGGCTTCAGTGTTTCAACTAAGGAGATGGACTGAGTACTGGTCGAACTAAGGGTTCCATGGATGCTGTTAACCCACTGCTTGCTAAGAGCCAACTTTGATGCATTGGTGCAACAACTCTTGAGGAGTACAAGAAGTATGTGGAGGAGCAGCGGCAGTCCAGTTCCAATCTTCGCTAATAAAAGGGCCAATGTTGTAGGGAACATTTCTGGCAGATGTTGTAAGTCAAATGGTTGGAGACTGAAGTGAAATCAGATTTTCTAGTCATTAAAGGGGTATCCTTTGGAAGTCTTGAAGATAGGTTGTTGGGCAAATTTAAGGGAATTTTTGTGAAACTCAGTTCTCATATTGGTGGTGTAACACATGATTGGGTTGCTAGGAGTTCAGTTTAGCCACAGATTTTTCGTTAACATATGGGTTCTTTAAAGTAGCAACAGCCAAGGACAGGCTGACGCTTGGGGGATCGTTAAATAGAGCTGTTCCCAGCATTACTTGAGGATTTGAATGAAGCCATGTCTAAAGAGGTTGAGAAGGGAAAGTTCTTTAATATTCGATGGATGGGATATAAAGGGATAGAATCTATCAGGATCATCTTCTGCTTGGAGGAAAAAGGTTGAAGAAGCTGATGAAACTGGATTTAAAATGGTTGACTGACTCGATCAACCTGCCAGTGTGTTTTCTTGAACTGCTGAACTGTGGACTGAAGATGAACCTCAAACTCTGGATGCACAAGAATTTGGTTCACGCTTGATTTCAAATTCTCAAAAGGTTGGATATGTTCACATCTGAGGAACATGATGATCAATTGAATGTTGAATCAATTATGATGGCCATCAGAAGGATAATGCCAGGATATGCATAGACATGACTAACGAAAGATGTGGAGGATATCTGTGAATAGAGATAAGCATATATTCAGGAACTCTGAAGGGGAGGAAAGGTGACTTGACTTCCTAGACTGACACAGTAGGAGGATTGAGTCACTTACTGGTTGATTGGACTGCGTAGTGGACACAGCTTAGTAGGGTTGTGACCAACCCTATCAGGTATGATATTTTACTAATGTGAGAAATGAGGTTAAGCTTAGGAGTATTTGATAAGATGATTGAATGTTCTCTATGCTTAATTGCTGTTAGGAAATCACTTAGAATTTGATTGTCTTGATAGTCCTAGACTGGTTGTTTGTGCAATTATGTATTTTTTTTGAATTGTTAGGAAATTTATTTGAATGAGAAGTATGGTATTTTGCTAAGTAAGAAATAGAATTGAGTTTAGGGGTAATTGCCATATTGTTTGATTGGTTCTATGCCTGTGTGATTCTTATTATCTTCCTAGATGTTTGATTGAACGATAGATGTGAGCCATGACTATATGTGTAATTCATATGTTATCATTGTGTGTAATTTATGGAATTGTCAAGATGATGAATGTGAAAACCGAGCATGTGATCAAATGGATTGTTCATGATATGTAGACTTGTGGATTGAGTTGTGTGATTTGATTATTGCTTTAAGCAGAATATGCATAACTTAAAGCATGCTTCATGTATTGATAAATTGTTTCGTGAAGATCACATCATTGCATGGTGGAATCAGGGCATATTGGCATAGTGTGATTCCTTAAAAGCATAGTGTGAGTTGAGCACGTGGTGCTATGCATTATGAGGGTGCAGATCCTGTGGTGAAAAACCCAAAATCGGCTATTAGGTACTCGCATGCCTGACGGGTTCCGGACCGTGAAGCGATACATATATTAGTACTCGGGCTATCGGGGAAGGACCGTAAGATGAGACATGGTGGCATAGAGTTGCATGGGTGTGTCATGCATACTGTTCAAATGTTGCATTGATGATATTGAATGTCATGTAGATATAACTGTACACTTGCACATGCTTTGCAGAAAGAGGTTCACTAAGGCTTTCCTTGATCTAGACATCTCCTATATTGATGACATCTTAATTTCTCCTAAGGAGATGGATTTCAGGAATGCTGCTGCCAATAGAAAGGAGTTTGCTGAAGATCTGCCTACTTTGAAGCCGAGAAGACTACCACTGAGCTGGTTTCCCTTACTTGTAAGATTTTCCACAAGTGATGAAGGTTGGCAATGCCAAATAGTATAAGTCAATTAAACTTCAGAACTTCAATACTAGTAAGATTTTGCACAAGTAATGAAGGTTGGCAATGCTGAACAAATGATGCAAGCGATTTAGACTTCAGAACTCTAACACTGATAAAAGTTTGCACAAATATTGAGAGATAAAAGGTTGGCAACGCCGAAAAAAAGATGTAAGTCATTTAGACTTTTGTAAGATTTTGCACAAGAAATGAAGGTTGGCAATGCCGAACAAAGGATACAAGTGATTTAGACTTTAGAACTCTAACACTGATAAAATTTTGCACAAATATTGAGAGATAAAAGGTTGGCAACGCTAAACAAAAGAATTAAGTCATTTAGACTTCAAAGCTCCAACACTTGTAAAATTTTGCAAAAGTATTGAGAAATAAAAGATTGGCAACGCCTAACAAAGGATGTAAGTCATTTAGACTTCAGAGCTCTAACACTTGTACAATTTTACACAAGTACTGAAAGATAAAAGGTTGGCAATGCTGAACAAATGAAGTAAGTCATTTAGATTTCAGAACTCTAACACTAGTAAAATTTTGCACAAGTATTGAGAAATAAAAGGTTGGCAATGCCAAACAAAAGATGTAGTAGAAATATCCAAAAATTGATCATTTTATTGATAATATTTGTGTAGGTGTTCTACATTCCAAGGCGTCGGGACTGGTTTTCCTGGCAAGTTTTCTAACCAATAAGTGGTAGGTCTAACAAACCTAAACATTTTATAGGGACCCTCCCAGTTCGGAGATATCTTTCCCATATTAGAATCCTTGGTATTCAAAAATACCCTTCTCAACACAAGGTCACTGATCTAAAAACTAATCGCCTTAATCCCTTTATTGAAGCAGTTCGCCATCCTTTATTGGTATGCCTCCATTCGGATTTGAGTTTACACTCGCTTTTCTTCAAGGAAGTTAAGATTTTAAGCTAGGCGTTCATTGTGGGAATCAGGGTCATAGAGTTCTATTTTGAGGGTAGGCATTGGATTACTGCTTCTAAACCATAGGCAACGGAGAATGGGGTTTCAGTTCTTGGGACTCTCTTGATTGTTCAGTAAGCTGAGAGTACACCTGAAAATTCCTCTAACCATCTTCCTTTTGCTGATTCCAACTTTTTCTTTATTGCCTCCAGAATAGTCCTGTTAGTCACATCGGCTTGCCTATTGGCTTGAGGATGACCTGGAGAGGAAAAATGATGGCTGATGTGGAGAGTTGTGCAGAATTTAGAGAATATCCTGCCCTAGAACTGGGTTCCGTTATCTGTGATCAAAACTTTAGGTATACCGAACTTGCACACAATATTTTTCCAAGTAAAACTTCAGACGTCCATCTCGGTGATTTTAGTTAGTGGTTCGGGTTCGGCCAGCTTTGTAAAGTAGTCAATGGCTACTAGCAAGAACCTTCTACTATGAGGTGTGGTTGGTAGTGGGCTAACAATGTCCATCGCCCACTAAGTAAAGGGTCAAGGACTAACAATAGGAGTCAATTCTTGCCATGGTTGATGCTGATATGTTGCAAAGTGTTGACATTTGTCGTATTTTTATACATATTCTTTTACCTATTTTAACAATCTCGATTAGTAATATCCTTGGGACAGAGCTCGGTGGGCTATAATTCGGTGCCCATTATGGTTACCACAAATGCCTTTGTCGATTTCAGCAAGCACATATTGGGCTTTCTCAAGTCCAAGACATAGCAAAAGTGGTTGGGAGTAAGACCTCCGGTATAACTTATTATTAAGAATTACGTATCAAACTACTCTTATTCGGATCCTTCGAGCTTGTTTCTTTTCATCCTGGTAGAAGTCCTTTTCTAGATTGAGCATGTGGCCATGTTTGTTAGAGCATCGACTCTTGAATTCTGATCTCTATCAAATTTCTGGATAAAACATTTGTCAAAAGACTTTTTAAGCACAAACTCTCAATATTTCAAACTTTTGTCTATTAACCAAAACTTTCTCCATAATTTCAAATCAAAAATTTATTACCTAAGCTTAGTCAAAATCTAATCTTTCCACTTTTATTCTTCCTGCTTCAATCTAAATAAGCTAGCCTCCTTGTCGATTAAACCAAAACTTTCAAATTTTTTTCGTTCGTAATTATTTATGTAACTATTACTGGATCTTTTTTTTTATCCAGACAACTGTCGAACCACAATCAAATGACGCTTCACAAAGACCACTCAAGATCGTAACCTTGAGCAACATGATAACAGCAACTCTTTGCAATAATTCAGGAACGAGACCAAATTTTGATTTTCCACAGCTCAAATAAATTATCCCAAGATCGAAACAAGGTTCTAATACCAATTGTTAGATCCAAAATTGCTTTGATACCAATTATTGAACCCAGAATAACTCTGATATGAATTATAGAATATAGGACAAGAGGGATTATCCATCCAGAATGAGAACTAGCAAAATAATTATCCATGCGAGTAATTCCACTATCATAATAGTGGAAAGATTCCCAAATTTCTTAAAATTGTAAGCTTCCTCTCGAACAAAACTTTTCGGTAACTAAATTTTCAAGACCCAATCTTTTGCCATTACTAGACATGAAGAACTTATCCCTTCCAATAAAATAAAAAAACTCTAAATTTTTAATTTTCAAACATTCTTGAAACTCTGAACATCCAGTCTTCACGAAATCAACATAGTTTTAAATGATAAAATTCTCTACTCTGAATTAGAAAATATTTCAATCTCATCATGATTTCATTTTAAAATTCTTGGCAAATCAAACAGAGTAGCAAGTACAAAATTTTCTAAATCTTCTATTGAATCAATTCCACCAATAGAAAACTTTTCTTTTTTCTCAACTATTAATTTTTCAAACTTAGTAGGTTGTTAAAATAACTATTCAATCTCTCCCATTTCCCCGAATTTAATTTCACATAAATTTAATTTTTTATCTTCATAAACCATAACCAAATTCTTAACCTCTTCAACCTCCTTACTATCTTCTTCATCTTCAACCTCCGAAATATATTCTTCTTTATAGTTAGTCTTTTCTTCCTCAGAATTATCAGTGAAGCCGTCAATGTCAAATAAATCTAAATTTAACACAACATATCAATCACAAGAAATTGGAATAAACTCTAAAAATAATTTGGAACCAACAATCACTTTATCTTTATCAAACTTGTCTCTTTCAAAATCAGAAACCTAGTATCTATCGATTGGAGGTTTAGGACGATTTCACATATTTTTATTTGACCATTTAAAATTAAACCAAAACTTATGTAGTGGTGGATAAGTTTTGTCCCAATTTTGTGTATTTCAATGCTCCCAAGTTATTATTATTTGTATTATTTGATAATATCATTTAACTTTCTTCTTATAAAGTTCTTTCAACAAACGCTTCAGTACGTTATCAGAGACAATCTCAAAGACATTAAAACCCTTAAAATATAGTGTAACATGTGACCACTCATCCTATATTATAAGCACAAACTCTCTTTATTTTAAACATTTGTCCATTAATCAAAACTTTCTCCATAATTTCAAATCAACAATTTATTACCTCAGCTTGGTCAAAATTTGATCTCTCATCTTTTGATATTCTTGCTTCAATTTGAATAAGCTTGCCTCCTTGTCAATTAAACCAGAACTTCCAAGTTTTTTTCATTCACAATTATTTATGCAGCAATCACTCGATCTTTTTTCTGATCCAAACAAACAATGAATCTCAATCGAACAGCTTTTCACAAATACCACTCAAGATCGCAACCTTGAACAACACGATAACCACAACTCTTCGCAATAATTTAGAAAAGAGACCAAATGTAATATCCCGACCCGATTAGGCAAAATAATTTATATTAATACCAATTTTATGGAATTCATTTAAATATGAATTAATTAGGAATCTTGATTTGGAAATTAGTAGCTCGTAATTATTAAGATTTGTACATGAAGGGAAATTGGGAAAATTGGCGCGATGCGCGAATAAAAAAAAATTTAATTAAAATTTTCTGAAAAATACGATATAATTTTTAGTACGAATGAAACCCGATGTGATGGGTCAAAAATAAAATTTACAACACAAAAAGGAAGCACACAAAAATCAAAAACCCGGTGAGAATACCAAGTGTTTTTGTTTTTAAAGCAATTGAAAAAAAATTTCCAAAATTTGACAAACAATACCTAAAATGCCAAACAAGGCATAAGAAGGAAAAATGAGGAAAAATAAAGGCCAAAGGGTTTGAACTCTAGACCAAATGAGGGAAAGACTTAAAGCCCAAAAAAATTACCAGTTGGGCTACAAACACTTTGTGTTATATAATGCATAAGATATGTATATATGCCCTAATAAGTTTTAAATCAGCATGCTCAAAATTGAGGTGTCAGCACCCCATTGTGCCACACCCTCACCCACTTGCAAGACATGATACACCTCAGCCCTATTTATCCCTATATCTATATATATGATGACATGTGTATATATATGTATAGTGTGTGTGTTGTGCATGTATGTGTGTAAAGAGCAGACCTAGAATGTGTGTGTGTGTGTGAATTATGTGCGTGTATAGAGAGAGAGAGAGAGAGAGAGAGAGAGAAGAAAAGCGGAAGAGAAAAAAAGTTGAGCATGTTTGGAAGCTCAACAGAACCTCAGGAGAAAAAGAAGGCCACGTTAAAGGTATAAAAGCTCAAAAACCTGATTTTTCTCTCTTAAGAAAGCATGGCCAATATAGCATTTTTTTATCATTGAAGGCTCAAATTTGCATGCATGTGCTTATGGTGTGTGTTACAATAGAATAGGAGTGAATTTGGCAGTCTAAGATAGGGAAATTTGAAAAACACCATTGATGACTTTCAAAATTTCAGACCTGAATCAACTAAGATTAGATTGAGTTTGGTTTGTTGGAACCTAGACTAGGGCTTGTGAGGGTCATGAAAACGATGGTCCGCGAGCATGAAGCTCAAAGATGAGCTAGGAATTGTGAGTTGCAAGTCGCGGCCAATAAACCCAACCTCACGAATTCACACCAAAACCTAGATTTTAGACCAAGGGATGAAACCCTATGACAAGAGAAGAAGGACAGGCCAAACCACATGAAATTTGGTGCTGAAATGGGCATCTTTTAGGTATTATTCAAAATCGGTCATGAAGCTCCAATGGAGTTTTTGAGCTTAATTTGATGCCCCAAACCAATGCTAAAATGATCCCTTATGTCCTAGAAACTCTTAGGAGTTGAAAGCAGAAGAAAAAAATCACTCAAGCTTCACGAAATAGAAGTTTAAAGTTTTGCAGAATTAGGGCAACAGTAGCATGAGGGTTGGGGAAGAAGATGAACAGGACGGGTCGGGTTTCGGGTCGAGACTAGCCCAATCGCAAGTATGGTTAAGTAGGACGGAGACGTTTAAGGTTAGAAGATTCTAATTTTAAAATAAAACAGACCTGTTTGGTTACATGGATAGGGGGATTGATTTGATAACCGAATATGGAATAGGGATAACGTATCCTTGAATTGGCCTTTGTTCGCTATTTGGCTCAACAAAAATCTGAAAAATAAAAGGGAGCCGCAACTTCCCAGGGTTGAACCGTAGACTTCATGCATGTGAGGGTTTTAACCTCCACACGTGAACCACTGTGCCACTAAGGCATTTGATTTAAATAATACCCAAATAAATATATAATATAAAATAATATAATTAAATTAATTTAATTTAGATTATTCCCAGGTGTCTAAATAAAATAAAAAGATGGTGTGAACCAATATTTTTGGGTATTCTGGACTCAATGACGGAGTCCAAATTATGAAATTAAATCTCAAAAATTATGAACGGACAAACTGAATTAATCTAAAAAATGTCCTAAAGGCCAAATGAAGATACCGAACGGCTTTCAAAAATTATGAGAGTACGTACCCTACAATTTTTCGACATTCCAAACTCAACAGTGGAGTCCGTTTTGCCAAATAAATTACCTAAAATACTAATATATGAAATTGGTTATCTTTAAGACAACGTGAAGGTACGACGATGAGTCCAGAAAGAGAGTAAATGAGTCCATAGACTTAAAATACGACACACAAGACTAAAAGAATGTCGATACATAAATGAAATTGAATTAAGTGTACGAGTGATATCGAACTAAATAATGTTTCCTGGTTTATAGGGACATCAAAAGAAAAAGAAAAAAAAGTCTGATTTCCTCCTAGAGGGAGAAAGGACTATTTTAAGGTAAGTAAAACCCAAACTCTATCATGTGGTGTTCTAGCCATGTCACAGTTTTATTTCCTTGATGCTACCAATTTGTATTCTATATATACCTGACATTGTTGATTTCCACAATTTGACATTGTTCTTCCTTGTGGACATGACGATAATTTGATTGCCAAGATCCTAATGTGATTACTTGTTCATTTCTATACCCTGCTCGGATATTGGAAAATTTTCATGTTTCTCACTACTGAGAATTTGTCATTCCACATATATGTACATTTCTTATGGAATTCTGTTGATCATGATATTATTATGAGTGCATGGAGTTGTTTTCTGTCATAACATCCATCTGATTTCATAGATGCTTTTGGACCTACGGGTCGGTGATTGGGAATGATGCCTAACACTTAGTCCATAGAGGACATGATATATGTAAAGAGCTCTAGTGTTATTCAGGAACCCAATAGAGGGGTGAACCTGGATGAGTGCTTTTGAGGGTAGTCGGGCTCTTCTAATTGATAACATATATTCTGTTAGTATCTCATATATTTATTGAACATATTCTGATAATGCACTCTTTGGTTATTGATACGCGTTGCAAGCCTATCTTTGGATTCTGATGATGCACTCCTTGGTTGTAGATATGCTCTGCATGCCTATCGTTGGACTTGAATTTCTATCTTGTGATTTGTGGCAGCTAGCTATTGTATAGGCCAATCCTTATTGTTGATTTGTAATCAGTATCATACTACCTTGGGATGTGCCTTTTGAACCTACAGGGTCATTTATATTAATTCTCGCTTTTGGTGACAGACTAATGTGATATTATATCCTTGTTTTCCCTTATTCATATCCTTCTATTGGACTAACCCTGACCCATGACAAAGTAATGAAATTTACTTACTGAGCTAAGTTAGCTCACTCTAGATATGTTATATTATTTTTTTCAGGACAGGATACTACGAAAGGACCATAGGGCGTGCATAACAAGTAGACGCCACATTTTGCCATAGATAGTCCTTTTGCAAGTAACGGTGGACATTTTTGCTATCATTGTAATAGACTAAGCGTAGTGTAGTCTTAGTTCTCCCATGTGATGTCCTGGCTCGACTTTTGTATTTGAGGATCTGTAACTAAACACTTACTTTCATTTTGACATGTATAACTATACTCTGATGACGATACTATCTTATCTAATGTCATAACATGCATTAATGATTCATAAATTAGTGTTTGAGATCCTTTAGTAGGGGATGACTCACGGGATGCTACCCTAGTCACGGACTGTCTAATCCTCACATGACAGGTTACGAATCATGATAGGCGTGGTATCAGAGCCTAAGGTTCTAGTGGTTTATGGGAGATTAGGACTAGAGTACGAAGACTTAAAGAGTTTAAGGGTCAATTACTAAGTGAAACCTGTTATGGTGATCAAGTAGTTACTTGAATTCTATATATTGTTGTTTTGCAGTAAATGGTTCGTACTCGCAGTACAACTATGGAGTCAGACCGCTTAGATAGAGTGGAATGTATATTGGAGAGAATTGTGGAGGCCCTACCTAGATCCTAGGGGACTGGAAACGAACCAGCACGACAAGACCGTCCTGGTATTTGAGGAGGCCGACAGAGCGATGACAGAGATAAGTCATACCTATATAAGTGGTTACAGGATCTGAAGCCATCTGCTTTTCGATGGCATGGGAGGCCCCACACAAGCTGAAGAGTGGCTATTAGAAATGAAAAATATTTTTTGGATCATGACATGTACAGAAGAGCAGAAAGTGGCTTGTGCCACCTACATGTTCAAGGGAGCGGCTCATAAGTGGTGGTTGTTGGAGGAAGCACGAGAACCCAATATGAGCTGACAACGATTCACTGAAGTCCTTAATGAAAAGTACTTTCCCTAAGAGGCTAGAGATCACAAGATTGCCGAGTTTTTAGTCCTATAGCAAGGGGGCATGACCGTGGATGAGAATGAGGCCAAATTCATCGAGTTGGCCAAATTTGCTCCTAACGTTATCAGTACGGAGAGCCTAAAGGCACTCAGGTTTGAGGGAGGCTTAAGGTGGGCCATCAAAGACGGAGTCAGGCCCCAACTATTAGCCACTTATAGTGAGGTAGTGGCTATGGTAAGGATCATAGAGCGCAGTGGGGAGGAGTATGCCAAAAGAAGAGAGAAACAAAGATCAGGGGGTAGTATGTAATGACATGAAATTTTTTTTTTATTATTATTTGTTTTTATCATTATCATTATTATTATTATTAATATTAATATTGTGTTGGTTATTATTATTATTATTATTATTATCATTTGTTGTTATTATTATTATTATTATTAATTAAAATGTGTATAAGTATGCATGTATGTGTGATGTAATGTATGTGTATGATATGTGTGTATGAGTATTTAAATATTTATATATATATATATATATATATATAAATATGTAAGAATGCTTGCCAGTTGGGTGGGTGGATACAAGTGACAATATATATATATATATATATATATATGTATGCTTATATTAGCAAAGTCAACTTTGCATTTAATGCAAAGCTGATTGTGGAGGAGGATGATGGCCGGAGCAGAGGGACAGGTCAGGGACTGGGAGAACCGAGAGAGAGATAGGGGAGGCTACAGTTGCCTAGGCGGTGGATTGACGTGTGAGTTTAGGTGTATAGGCGTCCGTTGGGATTTGACTGGGGATGGAGTTGGTCTGTGAGAGTGTATATACATGAGGATTCGTTTTGGTTAGAGAGAAAAGAGAAACAGAAGTGAGTTCGGGTAGAGAGAGAAAGAGTAGTGTAGAGAGAGAAAGCAAAGAAAAGAGAAGAAGAAGGGAGAAGAAAAGTTGCAGACAGCCCTCGCACGTCTCAGATTCATTAGAAAGGAGTTAGAAGCAAGCAAGGGAGGAGAGGTGCCATTTTAAGGTGAAGAATCACAAACCCATTTAGTTTCTCTCTCTTAGAATATATGTGTATATGTATACTATTTAAACCTCTTGAATGTATGCGTAGTATCTAGGATGTGTGAGACTTAACTTAGGTGTGAAAACCAAGCCTGAACCGAACCCAGAACGTCAAACCGTGAGGGGGCCTCCATGGATGGCCACCTCGAAGCTCGGGTCTGAGAAAACAAGAATAAAACCTTATCATTCCCTCTAGGACCGAACAAAGACCCTCCAAGGATTCCAACCCCGTTGGAATCACTTCAAATGGTCAAGAAACAAGGGAGAAACTCCCATTTACAGGTCGTGGCCAACTAGGGTTTACAAGGGTTCCGTGAGTTCCCACTTGGCTTTTGAAGCTCAAAACAGTGTTACATGAGTTCGTGAGGTTCCTAGGAGAATTTTGATGTAAAAATAAAGAAATTTGGACGTGAAAATAAGGAGAAAATGGGAGGGGTAGTTGCGGTTTTCCGGCGAAATGGCCGGAGTTTGGCCGGAGAAGAAGATCGGCACATGGCCGGAAAGTCGGGCGCAGGGAGGGGGGCGACCTGGGTCTCGCTTGGGCCTGTCCTGTGAATTGGGCTTGGTCTGTTTTAAAAAGGGGAAGGGGCTCTTTTAATTAAAGTGGAAGTTGGGCCTGATCTAATTGGGCCTAACAAAGAAACGAAATTCAAAAACAAAAAAAGAAAAGAAAAAGGTGGGAATTGTGGCTGCCGCGACTCGAACCGCGGTGGGGCACGTGGGAGGGGCGCGTGTAGACCAGTGGGATGGCTATCAACCGTGGTAACAGTCCCCACATAAATATATATAATATATGTTTAAAGTATTTAATTAATTAAATTAATTTAATTACATTAAATACACCAAAATGTCCCGGAACCCAAATACGACAAGTCATATATGTTTTCTTACTATCTTGGATCTACTAAGACCAACTGGTGAGGTTTGTGATGTGATACGAGGTCCCAAAAATTAAAAGACCCGTGGAACCCTTAAAAATTACCAAAATGCCCTTGAGTCAAAACACGGTCAAACGAAACCCGATTTAAATAAACAATAAGTGAAATCTTATTATCTTAAATATTTCGGACTCAACTGTGGAGTCCGATTTACGAGGAGAGGTCTCGGGAAATGGAAACCCGTAAAAGTGCAAAATGACAGTTTTGCCCTTTTTAGCTCGAACGTTCAAACTAAATTCTGCGAAGGCCCAAACCTATTTTCTTCGACGTTTTGGACACAATGATAGAACTTAATCTAACCAAATAGAAACTTATAAACTAAGGACATAAAATTTAATGAATAGCATCATTCAAGTGACAAACAAACTGAGTTACATTTTGTGGTTTTAGGAGTATCGAAAGGCAAAGAGAAGGCAGTCTGATCCTTCCACATTCTCACTACTAGCCACTACATTACGAGCGCAGTTTACTTGGGTTATGACTAACCCGTCAGGTATGGTGTTTTGCTAATGTTAGAAATGAAGTTAAGTTAGGAATATTCTGTGAATAATTGGAATGACTTATGTGTTTATTTGGAATGTATTTGCTTGATACCTCGGAGTTGGTTGTTCACATGCTTATGTGTCACTTGCGTTCTTTTAGAGTTTAGTAATGGGAAGACACATGAACTATGATGTATGAATGCATGAGATATACAATTACATGAAATAAGTTGATGCTTTGATTATTATTGATACTCCAAATGTGATATTTCATTAAAAGCATGCCTTATTGAGATTACGTCATTGTGTGCCGCATTCGAAGCATATTGGCATAGGGTGAATTCCTTGGACACATGGCGTGAGTTGAGCACGTGGTGCTATGCATTATGAGGGTGTAGATCCTGTGGTGAAAAACCCAAAATTGGCCATTGCATTGGTTCCTGATCCATCGGGGGGCGGCCCGTAAAGGGAATTGGTACTCCGGACCATCGGGGGAAGGCCCGTAAAGGAGACATGGGTGTGGCATCGAGTGCATAGGTGCGTCATGCATATTTTCATTGCATTGTGTTTGAGAAGCATTTAGAGATAAATGTACACTTTGCACATGTCACGCCTTAGCTTTATTTCTTGCATTAGCATCATATTATACCAGCAGTTGAGCTGACCCATTCGTGAGACATACATTACAGATGAGGATGCCCAGCTACCTGAGACCCAGTGATACCTCGATAGGATGGAGCACTTGGTGTATTTTGGCCCATGAGGCTTATATTTTGTGATGTAAGGGCTTAAGCCCGAATGACCATGCAAACGGTGTATTCATGGGATGTACCTTACGTTATCTTATGTATTGATGGGAATGGATGCATGTTCAGTGAATCTATTTACATTGTCCTTTATTTTATTTTATTTTCTGTCTTGTCAGTCGCGCCTCGGGTTTGTAGAAATTCGGGGCGTGACATAGTAGGGACAAAAGATGGGGATCCTCACTTTTTAAGCCAGGTGCTGGCCCACGCAATATAGGGACAGCGCCTAGTCAGAGAAAGGCCAACCACAGCAATAGGGGCGCAACTAAATGCCCCACCTATCAAAGATTTCACAAGGGATAATGCCACAAGAACACAAATGCTTGCTTCAGTTGTGGTCAAACTGGGCATTTCATGAGGGATTGTCCCAAAGGTGGCAAGTCTGTGATCAGCTCTACACCTGCTGCATCAAGCCTCCGTTGCACGACCCCAGATTAAGAATGAGGGACCAACGAATGATCAGCAATGCTCGGGGAGGGTTTTCTCCATCACACTAGGGGATGTTCAGGCTACCACCTCAGTAGTTGCAGGTACCCTTTCAGTTTGTTCCCAACCTGCACATGTTCTATTTGATACGTGGTTCTACGCATTCATTCTTATCTCCCACATTTTCTGCCAAGTTGAACTTAGAGACTGAACCCCTAGGCTACATGTTGACTGTTTCAATCCCTTCGGGGGAATCACTATTGGGGACGGTAATACATAGATCGTGTGAGATAGAAGTCATGGGTACCTGGTTAGTTGCCGATTTGGTACCCTTAGATATTTGTAGACTTGATGTGATCCTCGGCATGGATTGGCTGACTAGGAATCATGCTACTATCAATTGTGTAGCCAAAAAAGTCCATATTCAGAATCCAAGGCAGCCAAGCATCGTATTTGAGGGGACAAGAGTAGCCTGTCAGCCCTATTTTGTTTCGCCCATCCAGGCTAGGCATTTGCTTCGCAAGGGATGTTATGGTTTCTTGTGCAACGTCATTGACACTCGCTCACAAGAACCCACTTTGGATCAGATTTTTGTTGCCAGAGAGTTCCTCGATGTATTTTTTGGATAATCTTCTTGGAATGCCTGTTGATCGAGAAATTGAGTTCAGCATTGATGTACTTCCTGGCACTTCACCTTGTATCTAAAATCCCAGTACCGAATGACACCGATAGAGCTAAAAGAATTGAAATTGCAGCTGGAAGAGTTGCTAGACAAGGGTTTTATAGGACCCAACTCTTCGCCATGGGGTGCCCCAGTGTTGTTTATTTAGAAGAAAGATGGGGCTATGAGACTGTGTATCGATTATAGGGAGTTGAACAAAGTCACCATCAAGAACAAGTACCCTCTTCCAAGGGTAGATGATTTATTTGATCAGTTGAAAAGGGCAGGTCTTTTCAAAGATTGACTTGTGGTCAGGGTACCACCAATTGAAAGTCAAGCCTACAAATATAGAAAAGACGGCATTCAGAACCTGTTATGGGAATTATGAGTTCCTAGTGATGCCTTTCGGGGTGACGAATGTCTTAGCTATATTTATGGACTTCTTGAACAGGGCTTTGAAGCTGTATCCAGATGACTTCGTGATTGTATTCATTGATGATATCTTGGTTTATTCTAAGAACCCAGAAGAACACAAAGTACATTGGAGAAAAGCTTTGCAAAAGCTACGACAGCAAAAGTTGTATGCCAAACTAAAGAAGTGTGAATTTTGGCTCCCTAGCATCTCATTTCTGGGACACGTGATCACTAAAGACGGAATCTCAGTGGATTCCCAAAAGATAGAAGCCATTGTGAATTGGCCTTGGCCAATTAGCATCACAGAAGTCCGTAGTTTCATGGGGTTAGCTGGCTATTACAAAAGGTTTGTCAAAGACTTTTCCAAGATAGCAGCACCGATCACCCAATTGACTTGGAAGAACACTTCTTTTGTGTGGACAAAAGAAAGGGAAATGAGTTTCCAAGAAGCTAAATGATCGTCTAGTGTCAGCTCCGATTCTAACGGTACCAAATGGGATAGAAAGCTTTATGATATATAGTGATGCATCATATAAAGGCTTGGGGTGTGTTCTAATGCAGAAGGGCAAGGTAGTGGCCTATGCCTCGTGGCAATTGAGACCACATGAGAAGAACTACCCAACTCATGACCCTAAACTTGTAGCTATTATGTTTGCACTTAAGATTTGGAGGCATTATCTCTATGGAACAACATGTGAGATTTTTATAGACCACAAGAGCCTCAAGTATCTGTTTACACAAAGAGAACTCAATATGCGACAGCATTGATGGATGGAGTTTATCAAGATTATGAGCTCGATATACAGTACCACCCAGGGAAGGCTAATGTGGTGGCAGATGCTCTCAGTAGGAAGTCATCAGGAAGTCTTACTTGCATGTTGACCTACACAACGAGAGTTGCTAAAAGAGCTAGAGATGATGGAAACTAGAAGTGGTTCTGCTAGACTCCGGAGTAGTGTTTGCCAATGTGACAGTTGGACTGGTGATTGTGGATAAGATTAAAGAGTTGCAGACCCAAGATGAAAAGTTAGTAAAACTCCGTAAAGATGTTGAGGCAGGTAGGAATTCGAAATTTCTTATTATCCGGGATGGGGTGTTATGTTTTCAAGACAGAATCTGTGTGCCAGATATACCCGGGATTAGAGAAGAGATCCTTGATGGGGGCGCACAATTCAATGTTTGCCATACACCTAGGGAACACCAAGATGTACCATAATGTCTGAAGTACTTATTGGTGGTCAGGCATGAAGAGGGACATCGCTGACTACATAGCACGACGTGTCAAGTGCCAACAAGTCAAAGCCGATCATTAGAAGCCTAGTGGACTTTTGCAGCCACTTCCGATACCTGAGTAGAAATAAGAGCACATCACTATGGATTTTATATCAGGGTTGCCCAGGACACCACAAGGGAGTGATTCTATATGGGTGATTGTAGACTGGTTGACAAAGACAGCTTACTTCCTTGCAACTAAGACGACACAGATATTGAAGCGATTGGCAGCGCTCTATATTCGGGAGATTGTTTGACTGCATGGAGTCCCAGATTCTATAGTGTCTGATCGAGACCCAAGATTCATGTATCGATTTTGGAAAAGCTTATAGAAAGCAATGCGCACAGGAGCTAAGTCTCAGTACCGCCTACCACCCAGAGACTGATGGATAGTCTGAGAGGATGATTCAGACCTTGGAGGATATGCTACACTTTTGTGTCATGGACTTCAAGGGAAGCTGGGAGGAACAGCTATCGCTGGTGGAGTTCATGTACAATAATAACTATCAGTCCAGTATTGGTATGGTACCATATGAGGCACTATACGACAGGAAGTGCCGTTCTTCATTATGCTAGACAAAAGTAGGGGAAACGAAGTTGTTTAGCCCAGAGATCGTGGAACATACGATGGAAAAGATTTAGCTAATTAAGCAGCGATTACTAGCAACTCAAAGTTGCCAGAAGAGTTATGCCAATGTCCGAAGAAAAGAACTGAAATTTGAAGTAGGAGATCATGTGTTTCTGAAAGTGTCGCCTATGAAAGGCATAGTGAGATTTGGAAAGCAAGGGAAGCTAGGACCTCGTTACATCAGACCGTTTGAGGTCATAGGACGAGTCAGACCGGTGGCATATTGACTTGACCCCATCAGAGTTGGCGCATATGCACAATGTCTTCCATGTCTCTATGCTAAGGAAGTACTTGTATAATCCAGACCAAGTGGTTGAGCATGAGCTCCTAGGATGTCCAAAAGGATTTGAATTATGTCGAGCAACTAGTACAGATCTTAGACCACCAAGAGCAAGTTTTACGGAACAAGACTATTCCACTAATAAAAATGTTGTGGAGAAGTCATCAGATTGAGGAAGCCATTTGGGAGCGAGAGGATGAGATTCGTGCCAAGTACCCACAACTCTTCGTGTTACGAGGTATGCCAAGTTTCAGGACCAAACTTTCCTAAGAGGGGGATGATGTAATATCCCAACCCGATTAGGAAAAATAATTTATATTAATACCAATTTTATGGAATTCATTTAAATATGAATTAATTAGGAATCTTGATTTGGAAATTAGTAGCCCGTAATTATTAAGATTTGTACATGAAGGGAAATTGGGCAAATTGGTGCGATGCGTGAATAAAAAAAATTTAATTAAATTATTTTGACAAATTCGATATAATTTTTGGTACGAATGAAACCCAATGTGATGGGTCAAAAATAAAATTTACGACACAAAAAGGAAGCACACAAAAATCAAAAACCCGGTGAGAATACCAAGTGTTTTTTTTTTAAAGCAATTGAAAAATAATTTCCAAAATTTGACAAACAATACCCAAAATGCCAAACAAGGCATAAGAAGGAAAAATGAGGAAAAATAAGACCAAAGGGTTTGAACCCTAGACCAAATGGGGGAAAGACTTGATGCACAAAAAAATTACCAATTGGGCTACAAACACTTTTATGCTATATAATGCATAAGATATGTATATATGCCCTAATAAGTTCCAAATTAGCATGCTCAAAATTGAGGTGCCAGCACCCCATTGGGCCACACCCTCACCCACTTGCAAGACATGCAACACCTCAGCCCTATTTAGCCCTATATATATAATGACATGTGTATATATATGTATAGTGTATGTGTGTTGTGCATGTATGCATGTGAAAAGCAGACCTAGAGTGTGTGTGTGTGTGTGTGTGAGCATTATGTGCATGTAGAGAGAGAGAGAGAGAGAGAGAGAGAGAGAGAGAGAAGGAGAAGAAGAAGAAAGAAAAAGTTGAGCATGCTTGGAAACTCAACAGAACCTAAGGAGAAGAAGAAGGCCATTGTTAAAGGTATAAAAGCTCAAAAACTTGATGTTTCTCTCTTAAGAAAACATGGCCAATATAGCATTTTTTTTAATCATTGAAGGCTCAAATTTGTATGCATGTGCTTGTGGTGTGTGTTACAATAAAATAGGAGTGAATTTGGACGGTCTAAGATAGGGAAATTTGAAAAACACCATTGATGACCTTTAAAATTTTAGACTTGAATCAACTAAGATTAAATTGAGTTTGGCTTGTTGGGACCTAGACTAGGGCTTGTGAAGGTCATGAAAATGATGGTCCGTGACCATAAAGCTAAAAGATGAGCGAGGAATCGTCAGTTGCAGGTTGCGGCCAACAAACCCAACCTCACGAATTCACACCAAAACCTAGCTTTTAGAACGAGGGATGAAACCCCATGACAAGAGAAAAAGGACAGGCCAAACCACATGTAATTTGGTGCTGAGATGGGCATGTCCTAGGTATTATTCAACAACGGCCATGAAGCTCCAATGGAGCTTTTGAGCTTAATTCAATGCCCTAAACCAAAGCTAAAATGATCCCCTATGTCCTAGAAACTTTTAAGAGTTGAAAACAGAAGAAACGGATCACTCAAACTTCATGAAATAGAAGTTTAAGATTCTAAAAAATTAGGAAAACAATAGCGTGAGAGTTGGGGAAGAAGATGAACAGGATAGGTCAGGTTTCGGGTCAGATTGGGTTAGTGTCAAGACCTGCCCAATCGCAAATACGGTTAAGAAGGACGACGTCGTTTAGGGTTAGAAGGTTTTAATTTTAAAACAAAGCAGACCTGATTGGTTATACGGATAGGGGGCTTGATTTAATAACCGAAGATGGAATAGGGATAGCCTATCCCTGAATTTGCACTTGTCCGTTGTTTGGCTCAACAAAAATCAAAAAAATAAAGGGCAGCCGGAGCTCCCCAAGTTTGAACCGCAGACTTCATACGTGTGAGGGTTTTAACCCCCACACGTGAACCACTGTGCCACTGAGGCACTTGATTTAAATAATACCCAAATAAATATATAATAGAAAATAATTTAATTTATTTAATTTAATTTAGTGGATTATTCATGGTGTCCAAATAAAATAAAAAGACAGTGTGACCCAATATTTTTGGGCATTTCGGACTCAATGGCGAAGTCCAAATTGCAAAATTAAATCTCAAAAAATATGAATGGACAAAGTGGGTTAATTCTAAAATTGTCCTAAAGGCGAAATGAAGATACCGAACGACTTCTAAAAATTATGAGACTACGTACCCTAAGGTTTTTTCGACGTTCCGGACTCAACGGTGGAGTCCGTTTTGCCAAATAAATTACCTAAACTACTGATATATGAAATTGGCTATCTTTAAGACAACGTGAAGGTACAATGATGAGACTAGGAGGAGAGTAAATGAGTCCATAGACTTAAAATATGACACAAGAGACTAAAAGACTATCGATACATAAATGAAATCGAATTAAGTTTATGAGTGATATCGAACTAAATAATGTTTCCTCGTTTATGGGGACATCAAAAGGGAAAGAAAAAGAAGTTTGATTTCCTCTTGGAGGAAGAAGGGATTATTTTGGGGCAAGTAAAACCCAAACTCTATCATGTGGTGTTCTAGCCATGTCACAGTTTTATTTCCTCGATGATGCCATTTTATATTCTATACATACCTGACATTGTTGATCTCCATAATTTGATATTGTTCTACCTTGTGGACATGATGAGAATTTGATTGCCAAGATCCTAATGTGATTACTTGTTCATTTCCATACCCTGCTCGGATATTGAAAAATTGTCATGTTTCTCACCGTTGAGAATTTGTCATTCCACATATATGTACATCTCCTATGGAATTTTGTTGATCATCTATCGACTAATTTCATAGATGCTTTTGGACCTATGGGTTAGTGATTGGGAATGATGCCTAACACTTAGTCCGTGAAGGACATGATATATGTAAAGAGTTCTAGTACTATTCAGGAACCCGATAGAGGGGTGAACCTGAATGAGTGCTTTTGAGGGTGGGCGGGCCCTTCTGATTGATAGCATCTATTATGTTAGTATCTCATATATTTTATTGAATATATTTTGATAATGCACTCCTTGGTTATTGATACGCATTGCAAGCCTATCTTTGGATTATCTGATGATGCACTCATTGGTTGTAGATATGCTTTGCATGCCTATCTTTGGACTCGAATTGCTATCTTGTGATTTGTGGCAACTGGCTATTGTATAGGCCAATCCCTATTGTTGATTTGTAATCTGTATCATACTACCTTGGGATGTGCCTTTTGGGCCTACGGGTCATTTCTATTGATTCTCGCTTTTGGTGATTGGCTAATGTGATATTATATCATTGTTTTCCCTTATTCATATCCTTCTATTGTACTAACCCTAACCCATGACAGAGCAAAGGAATTTACTTACCAAGCTAAGTTAGCTCACTCCAGATATATTATATTTTTTTTCACGACAAGATACTGCGAAAGGACCATAAGGCGTGCATAACAAGTAGACGCCACATTTTGCCATAGACCGTCCTTTTGCAAGAAATGGTGGATGCTTTTACTATCATTGTAATAGACTAAGCATAGTATAGACTTAGTTCTACCATATGTCCACTGTCACGCCCCGAATTCCCGACCGAACCCGGGGACGCGACTGAAGGAAACAAAAGAAGAAAATAAATAGACGAGTAAATAAATAAATAAATATTTAACGAATTTTAACTAAGTTTACTAATTTAGACACAAGCCTACATACAAGGCCTATTCTACTACCTACGCAAATATATATGTATATATTATATATAAATAAATAAATATTTAACTATAATATATATATATATATATATATATTTGCGTAGGTAGTAGAATAGGCTTGTATGTAGGCTTGTGTCTAAATTAGTAAACTTAGTTAAAATTCGTTAAATATTTATTTATTTATTTACTCGTCTATTTATTTTCTTCTTTTGTTTCCTTCAGTCGCGTCCCCGGGTTCGGTCGAGAATTCGGGGCGTGACAACGTGGTATCAGAGCTTAGGTTCGAATACCTAGGGGACAATGGGAGAAGTTAGACTTTCAGTTTAGTTGGGTGAGTTTGGGTAACATGTTTTATATGTGCAAGTTGCATTGATGTGCACGAGTATGCACTATATTGGACTTCCCGATTGACTGAGGATATATGATCGTTTGGTGAAAGGGTGGACTAAGATTAGAAACTCGTATATATGTTAGAGACTGCATATTTTATGGGGAAGGTCGTATGCCTAGCTATTGGGGATATAAGTTATACACGTAGTATCTATACGGTAGGCGGTATGCCTAGTTATCTGTGAGATAGGCTGTAAGCCTAGATGTCGATGGGGTTAGATGTGTGCCTAGCTACCTGTATAGCAGACTGTGTGCTTATTTATGTAGGTATGTATATATATGTTTTGAGGTGGATTTTCCTACTGGGAGATTGATATGGTAGGCTACCGGTAGACTTTGATGAGTTAGGGTAACCTTGGGAGAATCATAGGTTATTACATTGCATTGTGGTACGGGTAATATATAAATGATGTCATTATGATAAATCACTAGGTAATTTCGTGTGTCAAATTGTTGGGAGGATCATTGGGGTTTTTGGTTGGAAGCAGTTCGCTGCAAGGAGAATTAGCAGTCCATGGCTGTGGCTACTACAGGGAGTGGGGGTTTAGTTGGTGATGCGGATTGAAGGAGCACGAAGCAGCAGTACTCCAGCGATGGGAATGAGACAGCGTAGAGGCTGATTGTTCGGGTTGCAACGGGCTAATAGAAAAAGCAGGTGTTCTGAGTAAAGGGAAGCTAGAGTTTGAATTCAGTAGTTGGAATTGGTGGACAAATCTGTATAAACAGAAATGGCCAAGGACAGGATGATACTTGGGGGTTGTTACATAGAGTTGTTCCCATTTTCACTTGGGGATTTGATTGAAGCCAAGCCTAAAGAGGTTATGAAGCTAGAATGGATTTTGTTGAGGATGTTTGGTGTGACTTGATACTTGGTGTTGGAAGGAAGCTATAGTGGCACGGTGAGGAATGTGTGTAGTAAGTAATCTGATGAGAGGAATCATTTGCTTGAGGGAAAAAGGTTGAAGAAGCTGATGAAACTGGATTTAAAATGGCAGGACGACTCGATCAACCTGCCGGTGTGTTTTCTTCAACTTCCGAACCGTGGACCAAAGATGAACATGGTTGATTGGATTGCATAGTGGACACAGCTTCGTGGGGTTGAGATAACCCGATCAGGTATGGTACTTTACTAAGTAAGGAATAGAATTAAATTAGGATTGATGTGCATCTTGATTGAATGATTTCTTGTGCTTATCTGCTGATAGAAGATCACATAGGAGTTATTGCTTTGAGATGCTTTGAGACACTTTGTTTATATGCTTACGTGTTCTTTAAGATTATTTGGGAATTGTGATTTACTTCTTGAGTTATTATCATATGTGATTTATGTTTTAAACGGTTTGTTGATATTATGACATGTGGATTTGTGTAAGTGTTGAGATTGATTGAGTATGACACGTAGCATTGTGGATGAAGTCTTGTGATTCGATCTTCATTGTGATGCATTATTTAAAGTATGTAGCATATGCTTATGAGAGTGATGTTTCATTTGAACTGTATTATTGCATGATGAAAATCATGGCATATTGGCATAGTGTGATTCCTTGAAAGCATAGTGTGGGTCAGCACGAGGTGCTAGTGCATTATGAGGGTGCAGATCCTGTGGTGAAAAACCCAAAATTGGCCATTAGGTACTCGCAGGCCTACGGGGTCCGGACCGTAAAGCGAGACATATATTGGTACTTGCATGCCAACGGGGAAGAACCGTGAAGCGAGACATGGGTGTGACATTGAGATGCATGGGTGTGTCACGCATGTTACCTGTGCATTGTGTTGATAAATTTGTGAATGTGATATAAGGTTTTATACAGATGTAGTTGTTACATTGCCATTAGATTGTATGCATGATTAGGGAGGCATGTAGATATACATGTACACTTGCACATGCCACGACTTAATTTTGTTCCTTGCATTAGTATTGTACCATACCAGCATGTTGGCGATGACCCATTCGTGGGCACAGGTTTCAGATAAAGCTCCTGGTACGCGGGACTTGATGAAGTCTTGGAGAAAGGAGAGGAAATAAATTTGGAAAAATATTTGAGCCCTTGGGGCGTATTTTGATATTATCAAAGATTGGTGTATTTCTAAAAAGAATGGAAATGGTATTGTATATTGTAATAAATGATCTTTTAGTTTAAGTGTAGGAATAGATGTGATGGATTGGATAATTAGACAATGTATATTTAACTTTGATAAGGTTGTGGCCATCGAGTGAGGATGGATTGTGATGTATTTATATTTATATGATGTTATATGATGCATTGTGATTATCAGGGGGAAAAAGGTTCGAAAAACAAAGGAGGTTCTGCCAAAATTTTTATAAACCTGGGAATGTATGTGTATTGACAGAGATATATGGATGTAACGTTATGTTAGTGGAATAGGCTTGTATCTATATTAGTTATAAATTAGTTAAATCGTTATTTATTTATTTATTTCTATTTATTACTTTTCTTCTTTTGTTTCGTTCAGTCGCGTCCCCGGGTTCGGTCGGGAATTCGGGGCGTGACATCCACATCTTGGTTAGGCTTTTCTATTTTAGGATTTGTAACTAAACACTTACTTTCATTTTAGCATGTATAACTATACTTTGATGACGATACTATCTTATCTAATGTCATGACATGCATTAATGATTCATAAATTAGTGTTTGAGATCCTTTAGCGGGGGATTACTTGCAGGTCGCTGCCTCGATCGCAGACGCCTAATCGGCACCAGACAGGTTACGGGTTGTGACACCAAACTTTGATTTTTCGAAGCTCTAATAAATTGCACGAAGATCGAAACAAGGTTCTGATAGCCAACTGTTAGATCCAAAATTGCTCTGATACCAACTATTGAACCCAAAATAACTTTGATACGAATTACATAATATAGGACAATAGGGGTTATCAATTAAGAATGAGAACTAAGAAAATAATTATCCATGCGAGTAATTCTACTATCACAATACTTCAAAGATTCCCAAAATTTCTGAATACCGTAAACTTCTTCTCGAGCAAAATTTTTCAACAACTAAATTTTCAAGTCCCAATCTATTGTTATAACTAGACATGAAGAATTTATCCCTTCCAATGAAATCAAAAAGCTCTGACTTTTTAATCTTAAAAAATTCTTGAAACTCTAAACATCCAGTCTTCACAAAATCAATAGTCTCGAATGATAAAATTCTCTACTCTAAATTAGAAAATATTTCAATCTCATCGTGTTTTCATTTTAAAATGGTTGGAAAATCAAATAGAGTAGCAAGCACAAAATTTTTCTAAATCTTCTATTGAATCAATTCCACCAATCATAAACTTTTCTTTCATATAAATTGTTAATTTGTCAAACTTAGTAGATTAAAATAACTCTTCAACCTCTCCCAATTCTCTGAATATAATTTCTAATAAATTCAAAATTTCATCTTCTAAACCATAACCAAAATTTTAACCTCTTCAACCTCCAAAATATGTTCTTCTTCACAATTAATATTTTTTTCCTCATAATTATCAGTGAAGCCATCAATGTCATATGAATCTAAATTTAACACATTGTATGAATCACCAAAAATTGGAATAAATTCTGAAAATAATTTGGAACTAACAATCACTTTATCTTCATCAAACTTGTCTATTTCAAAATAAACAACCAAATATCTATCAATCGGAGGTTTAGGATGGTTTCACATATTTTTATATGACCATTTAAAATCAAACAAAAACTTATGTAGTAGTCGATAGTTTTTGTACCAATTTCTTGTATTTCAATGTGCCCAGGTTATTATTTTCTGTATTATTTGATAAAACCATTTAACTTTCTTCTCTTAAAGTTCTTTCGACAAATGCTTCAGTACGTTATCAGAGACAACCTCATAGACATTAAAATCTTTAAAATAGAGTGTAACATGTGACCATTCATCCATATTATAAGCACAAACTCCCAATATTTTAAACTTTTGTCCATTAGCCAAAATTTTCTCCATAATTTCAAATCAAAAAATTATTACCTGACCTTGGTCAAAATCTGATCTCTCATCTTTTATTCTTCCTGCTTTAATTTGAATAAGCTGGACTCCCTGTTGATTAAACAGAAACTTTCAAACTTTTTTTGTTCACAATTATTTATCCAGCTATCCCTGGATTTTTTTTTTCTAGTCCAAACAACCATTGAATCTCAATCGAATAGTTCTTCACAAATAATATTCAAGATCGCAACCTTGAGCAACACAAAAACCATAGTTCTTTGCAATAATTTAGGAACAAGACCAAACTTTGATTTTTTGAAGTTCTAATAAATTACACCAAGATCGACACAAGGTTCTAATATCAACTGTTTGATCCGAAATTGTTCTGACACCAACTATTGAACCCAAAATAACTCTGATATGAATTATAGAATACAGGACAAGAAGGACTATCCATTCAGAATGTGAACTAGCAATATAATTATCCATGCGAGTAATTCCATTATCACAATAGTGCAAAGATTCCCAAAAATTTCTAAATACCGTAAGCTTCCTCTCGAACAAAACTTTTCAACAACTAAATTTTCAAGACCCAATCTATTGCTATAACCAGACACGAAGAATTTATCCCTTCCAATGAAATCACAAAACTCTTGATTTTTTAATTTTCAAACATTCTTGAAACTCTGACCACCTATTCTTCACAAAATCAACATAGTCTCGAATGATAAAATTCTCTGCTCTGAATTAGAAATATTTCAATTTATCATGATTTAATTTTAAAATGCTTGGCAAATCAAACAGAGTAGCAAGCCCAAAATTTTCTAAATCTTCTATTGACTCAATTTCACCAATTAAAAACTTTTTCTTCTTTCTCAAATTTTAATTTTTTCAAACTTAGTAGGCTGTTAAAACAACTCTTCAATCTCTCCCAATTCTCCTAAAGCAATTTCTAATAAACTAGTGATGGATGCAGAGGGACAAATGGGGGCCATGACCCTCCCAAATTTTTTGATATAGCAAATTTTACCCCTGATTTTATTAGAACATTTTAACAAAATAGGACCTTGTCTCCCCCAAAAAGTTTAATATTGTATTTTTACCCCTAATTTTGTTAGAATATTTTAACAAAATAGGACTTGGTCTGTCAAGTTTTTTTATGTATTCATATGAAATCTCCTAAATTTTAATATCTTTAATTTGGCCCCCCTAATTAAAATTTAAGGATTCGCCACTACATAAACTATAACGAAATTTTTAACTTCTTTAACCTCCATACTATTTTCTTCATCTTCAACCTCCTAAAATATATTCTTCTTCATTGTTAATCTTTTCTTCCTCAGAATTATCAGTGAAGCCGTCAATGTCATATGAATCTAAATTTAACACAATATATGAATCACAAAAAATTTGAATAAATTGTGAAAATAATTTGGAACCAACAATCAATTTATCTTTATCAAACTTGTCTCTTTCAAAATCAACAACCCAATGTCTATCAATCGGAGGTTTAGGACATTTTCACATATTTTTATATGACCATTTAAAATCAAACCAAAACTTATGTAGTAGTGGACAGTTTTTGTCACAATTTCATGTATTTCAATGTGCCCAAGTTATTTTTTTTCGTATTATTTGATAAAATCATTTAACTTTCTTCTCATAAAGTTCTTTCAACAAACGCTTCAATGCATTATTAGAGACAATCTCATAAACATTAAAATCTTTAAAATAGAGTGTAACATGTGGCCACTCATCCATATTATAAGCACAAGCTCTCAATGTTTTAAACATTTTGTCCGTTAATCAAAAATTTCTCCATAATTTTAAATCAACAATTTATTACCTGAGCTTATAATTTTAAATCAACAATTTATTACCTGCGCTTGGTCAAAATCTAATCTCTCATCTTTTATTCTTCTTGCTTCAATCTGAATAAGTTGACCTCACTGTCGATTAAACCAAAACTTTTAAAGTTTTTTCGTTCATAATTATTTATGCAGCTATCATTGGATTTTTTTTCTGATCCAAAGAACCATTGAATCTCAATCGAACGAATCTTCACAAATACCACTCAAGATCGCAACCTTGAGCAACACGATAACCGCTGCTCTTTGCAATAATTGAGGAATGAGACCACACTTTGGTTTTCCAAAGCTGTAATAAATTACACCAAGATCGAAACAAGGTTCTGATACCAACTGTTAGATCCAAAATTGCTCAGATACCAACTATTGAACACAAAATAACTCTGATACAAATTACAGAATATAGGACAATAGGCCTTATCTATTCAGAATGTGAACTAACAATATAATTATCCATGCGAGTAATTCCACTATCACAATAGTGCAAAGATTCCCAAATTTTCTGAATACCGTAAGCTTCCTCTCAAACAAAACTTTTCAGCAACTAAATTTTTAAGATCCAATCTGGTGCTATAACCTAGACACGAAGAATTTACCCCTTCCAATGAAATTAAAAACCTCTGACTTTTTAATTTTCAAAAATTCTTCGGACTTGAACTTCTAGTTTTCTCAAAATCAACATAGTCTCGAATGATAAAATTCTGTGCTTTGAATTAGAAAATATTTCAATCTCATCATGATTTAATTTTAAAATGCTTGGCAAATCAAACAGAGTAGCAAGCACAAAATTTTCTAAATATTCTATTGAATCAATTCCACTAATAGAAAACTTTTCTCTCTTCTCAACTGTTAAATTTTCAAACTTAGTAAGTCAAAATAACTCTTCAGTCTCTCCCAATTCTCCGAATGTAATTTCTAATAAATTCAAAATTTCATCTACATAAACCATAACCAAATTTTTAACCTCTTCAACCTCCTCATTATTTTCTTCATTTTAAACTTCCAAAATATATTTTTCTACATAGTTAATATTTTCTTCCTTATAATTATCATGAAGTAGTCAATATCATATGAATCTAAATTGAGTAAATTATATGAATAAACAAAAATAGGAATAAATTTTGAAAATAATTTGGAACCATCAATCAATTTATCTTTATCAAACTTGTCTCTTTCAAAATCAACAACCCAGTATTTATCATTGGGAGGTTTAGGACGATTTCATATATTTTTCTATGACCATTTAAAATCAAACCAAAACTTATGTGGTGGTGGATAGTTTTTGTCAGAAAGTATTACAATGCGCCCAAGTTATTATTTTCTGTATTATTTGATAAAACCATTTAATTTGCTTCTCATAAAGTTGTTTCGACAAATGCTTCAGTGTGTTATCAGAGACAACCTCATAGACATTACAATCTTTAATATAGAGTGTAACATGTGACCACTCATCCATATTATAAGGAAAAACTATCAATATTTTAAAAGTTTGTACATTAACAAAAACTTTCTCCATAATTTCAAATCAATAATTTATTGCCCAAGCTTGGTCAAAATCTAATCTCTCATCTTTTATTTTTCCTGCTTCAATCTAAATAAGCTGGCCTCTGTCACGACCCGAAACCCACCCTGTGCGGATCTCGCATCGCGACCGCCACCCTCAGGCCCGGGGACCCTTGGGCTAAGGCTCATCTAAGCACCGGTATCGAATAGATGTGCGACATACGTTTTGCGGAAGCGTGAAAAACTTTTTCTTTTCTTTTCTCATTTTTAAATTATGCACATCCGTCCGATACTACTGCTCCATACATAACATACATGGTTACACATTCAGAGTAATATGAAAACTTAAAGACTTCATACATTAATACAATACGTATTCGGTTGCCCTGAGGCGTATTACATATTCTTATATTGTCTATTAATACAAAACGTACTACTAGTGTTCATAGGTTCTTCAAAAGAAACTACTTAAACATATCCTTCCAAAAACAGCTAGACATATCGTCGTCGTCCTTAAGACCCTGTCTGCTGCATCACCTGAAAGGGGGGTCCGAACAAAGTCCGGGTAAGCTAATCTAAGCTTGTGAGCAATTCCAGTATTCGTCATGGGGTTTTCAATTAGCAGTGGTTTAGTACATAAGAGTTTGTAAAATAGTCACCGCCAATTGTTCGTATAATTGAATACAGAATATATGCATTCCTTAAAACATGTAGCTTTGAAACATTTAAAGTATTCAAGCTAAACTTATACATATGAACTTTAAAACATGTAACATGTCATGTATTTCTTAAATAGAGTATATAAAACTCAAACATATACATATTGAAAATGAGAGTAAAAACTTGCTTCCATTTTCAAACCATTTGTCATCTTATCACTTCCATTAGTGGAATCCGTTTCGAACCGGAGTCCCATATTACTTATATATGGAGATATCTCATGCCTGGGGGATTAGATCCTGCTACCTGACATTTTACAGGGCAATTGGGTTCCGTACAACCCAAAATCCTGCCTATTTTACAGGGTAACTGAAAACTCAGAATCCTGTCTAAGTGCTTATGCACCATTTATCTTACATTTAAAATATATTTAGCATGTGAGTACATCAAAATAGGTAATTCTCGTGAGTACTTAAAAACATAACATTCATAACTTCGTGATAAACATTCATGTATTTGAGATAAGCAAATTCAGGATATTTAACAATAATTGCATTTAAACTAGACATGCTGAAAAGTATTTGAAGGAAAAACTGTTGCAGAAACCAATCACTGAGCATGTCACCATGGGTTTATAAAACAGAACAATTAAAAACTGAATCATGTAAATACTGAATTTGAAATTTCAAACATTTCATATCTTTGCATTTAAAATCTTTTTAAATCCATGGAGTTAAATCTCCTACTTCAAATACATGGTTACTCACCTCATATACCGTAGACCCTATTGAGGAGTCTTGCCCTTATCAGCCCTTATCCTAAACAATTTAGAAAAAGACTCATAAATTTCATAATGAAATTAATTAACTAAAACTTAACTCTTTCCTTTACTATATAAGTTAACTACAACTTATCTTATAGTGGTATCGTATAAAATGAGTAAGAAACACGCATTACCTTTTTACCCACTCACTTAAGGTTTCGGTATTTTCTTTTTCTTCCTCTTTTCTTTTCTTTACTTCTTCCTTCTTTTTCCTGGCCTCAGCTACCATTTCCCTGGTAGGTGACTTCTGCATAAAAGGCCTAACCGAAATCACTTCAGTGGCCTTGGCGATTCTTATTTGCCTTTCAATTACCTGTTGTTGCCACAATAGGGCTTTCATGAAAGCTTGTTGCTTGGGGTCTTTGGCCCTTTGTGCCTTCTTCATGATGGTGAATTTCTTTGGTTGCGATTCCATGTTTATCACCTAAGAACAACTTATAAGTTAGAAATTGAATTTATTTCAATTTATACTCTTCTGGGAGCTCCATTAACTTTAATTTAAAGTTATTTATTTGGCATGTTTACTGTGTCGTGTCTTTTCGTAATTCATGTTCTCGTATGTGCCGTAGATTAGTACTTTGGCATTTCTTACATTTTGAGTCTTCTGACAGATTCTATTCATCAAATTTTATGTCTTTTTATTTTTGACATTTCTTTGGGTCAAATAGACTCTACCATTGAGTCCTGGGGTGTCGAAGAAAGTCAGTTTAGGCTTTCCAAGAATTTAATTTGGACTTTTATATGTAAAAGGGTAAAATGGTCATTTATCGTTTTTCGTGTCATATTTTTGTGTACTTCGTTTCGTAATTTGGACTCCATTATTGAGTCCGGAATGTCAAAGAAAGTTAATTTAGACCTTCTCTGATTTCGTTTTGGCTTTAGGGGTACCAGGGGATATTTTGGTCTTTTTACCTCTTTACGTGTCTTTATTTTTCGGGACCCCGTCTCGTGTCGTGGACCTCACTATTGGACTTAGAAGGTCCGAGATAGTAAGAATACACTAATAACTTGTTATTTTTGGTCAAGGGATATTTTGGTCCTTTACCTCTTTACGTGTTTTTATTTTTCGAGGCCCCGTCTCGTAAAACGGACCCTACCATTGGCTTCAGAATATCCAAAAATAGTAAGGATACACTATTCATATGTTTAATTTGGACTTTATTTGCCTTAGTTATGACCCAAGGGCAAAATAGTAATTTTGCTTTATTTATTAAATAATTAAATTAATTATTTAATTATTTTTCAGGGACTTAATTGCATAAATTTCTCATTGGTTGGGCCATAGTAGAGTTTCTCAGAAACCCTGGGGTCAATCCGTAATAAAGAAAAGGTTTGGTTTATTTATTTTTAAATAAACTTGAAAACCAAAGGGTTTGGTTTTATTTTAAGTGAACCGGTCTGGTTCAATTGTAACCCAACCGGTCTATCCGGTTTATTTTCATGTGGCTGACGTCAGCCCTAGCGTCCATTTTAATTTAAGCCCATCCAAAACGCCGTCGTTCCATTTATTCGGTGGCAAGCCCAGAGGCTGCCACCTGTCCGAGTCGACCCACCCGTTTAAACCGAGTGACGAGTTGACTCGTCGTCTTCCCCACTTCGATCATGACTGTCGCCCTAATTTCAAAATTCCATTTCCTTCTATTTCGTGAGTTTCTACTCAACCAATCTCTACTGTTTTAATCCCAAAACATTTCTAAGGTACTAACAATTCGATTGGCATTCATTTTAGACTTTAAAACCCCTTCATATGTTCGGTTTTGGGTTGGATAATCCGAACTGTTATTTCGGTCGTATAGGTTCATTTCTTGATGGTTTTTCATGGTGTTTGGCTTGTCCTGATCCTCTCTTCATGGGGATTCAGTTTTCATTCCTTGGTGTTGATTTAAACTAAGTTTTAAAGGGTTGGGGTGTAAACCCATAACCTGCAACTTGGTGTTTAAGGGTCATTTTTTGTGATTTTTGGTCGCGGTCACACGTTTTTGGAGTGTTCGTATGGTCTAGATAAGGTTCCAACCAACCAAATTGGGTTTTGGAGAACTTGGTTCAGACCTGCTTCAAGCAAGGTCTTTAATGGCGGATGCTTCTGGGTCTTGTGTTTTCAAGGCTTCCTCTCATGTTTAAAACACTTCTAAACATATATATATAACATATCCTACGTATATAAACAACTTAAAACAGTTCCTATCAATCAAAATTTTAGAGAGAGAAAAATGTAAAAATTAGAAACTTTACCTGTTTACACCTGATTTCTCTCTTGTTCTACTTCCAATTCTCTCTCTATTCTCCTTACTTCTTCTTCTTTTGGTTTCTTTTTGCAAGAAGAAAGCATGGTTTGCATGCTTGGCTTTTTAAAGAGAAAGTGACCGACCCTTTCTCTTTCCTCCATTCTCTCTCTACAGTTCTCTCTCTCTTCATTCTGATTTCTAGACCTACATAGCTCTCCCATCTCATAAATTTTACTTTTTCTCTTTTCTACTTTGCATTTAATTTTGGCAAGATATTTATACATATAATATACACATATATACAAGACACACACACACACACCAGCCGACACACACACACATTCACACACTGTTCACACTTTTTCACATTTTACTTTTTAACATTTACATATATCATTAAATTAATATATATATATATATATATATATATATACATTTAATTAATATATATATATATTTTTCTTATAATTAATTAATTAATTTAATAATTAATTAATTATATATATAATTTCTTTTTCTCGTAATACGTGTCATGTGACCCGGTATCCCGGGTCGGGATATTACAGCCTCCTTGTCGATTAAACCAAGACTTCTAAACTTTTTTCATTCATAATTATTTGTGCAGCTACCACTAGATCTTTTTTCTTATCCAAACAATTGTCGAATCTCAATCAAACGGCTCTTCACAAATACCACTCAAGATCGCAACCTTGAGCAACACGATTGTTGTGCAGAAGCGATCAAACAAATAATAAATCGATCTCAAACAAGAAAAAATAAACAAAACGCACAGAGAAGACATGAGATTTACGTAGTTCAGCAAGATGCCTACGCCCACGAGTAGCAATGATTAGTCCACTATGTATCAAAGAAATTGCAAGAGCAAAAAACTTTTAAAACCTGAAACCCCTTTTTCCCCAATGATGATTATCTTCTCCTAAGTTAAAACCCTAAAAGCAAATACCCTTATGTAAGTATGTTACAACTTAAGAGACAAAACAGGCCCAAAAATAAAAGTGGGTGTCAAAATATTTTTGGGTCATCTCGAGTCTCAAACAGGTCATCAAAAATCTGAGTAAATTCATGACAACCCCCCAACAAATCTCCACCTTGGCTTGAATTCTTCAAACCATGCAAAACAAAGTAAATGGATCATAACTGCCTCTGAATGCGCCATTAAGCACCATGCACCCTTATGTGCTCAAACAGTGTTTGAACTTGATCCCAGTCAGTGCAGTCACTCCCTTAGTAAACATATTTGCAAGATTATCTACAGCCATAATCTTTTGAAGAAAAATATCCCCCTTATTCACAACTTCTCGAACAAAATGGAAACGAACGTCAATATGTTTCATTTGAGCATGATGAACTTGATTCTTTGCTAAAAAAATTGCACTTTAACTGTCGCAGTAGACCTCAACATGCTCCCGAACAATCCCCAAATCCTCAATCAATCCATGTAACCAAATATCTTCCTTAATCACCTTTGATGCTGCCATGCACTCTGCCTCAGCAGTAAACAAAGCAACTATTGACTGTAACGTTGATCTCCAGCTCACAGGTCCCTTAGGAAGAGTAAAGACATTCCTATAGTTGGTCGACGTTTATCCAAATCTCCAACATAGTCTAAATCCACATATCCAATCATATGCTGACCAAGTCGATCATCTATCTCAAGGATAAAACCAACATCCATTGTACCCTGAATATATCGTAGAATCCATTTTACTGCCTGCCAGTGTCCTTTACCCGGATCATGCATATATCTGCTTACCATACTGACAGAGTGTGAAATATCAGGTCTTGTGCACACCATATCATACATCAAAGCACCAACTGCGTTTGCATACGGAACATGAGCCATATACTTACGCTCCTCATCTGTGTGCGGAGACATCAAACCACTAAGCTTGAAGTGAGAGGCCAAAGATGTACTACCGGGTTTTGTATTACCATCCAAACCAAAACGTTGTAGCACTTTCTTCTGATATTGTTTTTATGATAGACAAATTGTGCCCTTCACTCTATCTCTTTTAATGTTAATGCTAAGTATCTTCTTAGCTTCACCAAGATCCTTTATTTCAAACTCATTTCTCAACTATCTCTTCAACCTATCTATCTATTCCTTGTTTTTAGATGCAATGAGTATGTCATCCATATATAAAAGCAAATATATAAGTGAACCATCACGAATCTTAAGAAAACACACACAATGATCAAAATGGCTTCTTATAATTCTGCACTATCATAAACTGATCAAATCATTTGTACCATTGTCTTGGAGACTGTTTCAAACCGTACGACGATTTTTTCAATTTGTAAACCCATTCATCTTTTCCAGCAACTTTAAATCCATCTAATTGAGTCATGTAAATTTTTTCCTCCAAATCACCATGCAAGAATGCAGTTTTGACATCGAGTTGTGCCAACTCGAGATCAAACTGTGTAACCAAAGTTAACAAAATCTGAATAGAAGAATGCTTAACAACTAGAGAAAATACCTCATTGTAGTCCATCCCTTCTTTTTGTGTGCAACCTTTAGAAACCAATATAGCCTTGAATCTCACACTGTTTTCCCCTAGAGAACCTTCCTTTTTGGTGTATATCCACTTGTAACCAATTGACTTCTTTCCATTTGGACGTTGTACCAACTCCCAAGTCTGATTCTTATGAAGTGATTGCATCTCATCACCTATTGCGTCATTCCATTTAACATATTCTGAATATTTCATGGAATCTTTATAAGTTAGAGGAATATCATCATCAACAACTGGAAGTGCATATGTCACCATGTTAGCAAACCTAGCAGGTTTGTGAATCTCTCTTTTTAATCTACTAGCTGCAATAGACTCTGGTTGTTGTAGGATCTCTTAAGCTTCTTCCACATCTGAGCTTAAGCTCTCATCATCTGGATTAACATCAGAATAATCAACTATCTGAATAGTCTTCACTGTAACCACTGGAGCTTCTAACTCCACCTGCTATGAAATACTATTTTCTTGAGCATGCTTTTACTTAATCTGATTTAACATCATAGGCTCATCAAAAGTAGCGTTACTACTCAGAACAACTTTCTTTGATTTCAGAACACCATAGTCTATAACCTTTGACACCTGTACTAAAGCCCAAGAATATTGCTTTCTTCACTCTACTGTCTAATTTAGTTTCCTTCACATGAAAATATGTAGAACAACTAAATACATGCAAAATATCATAATCTATAGCAGGTTTTTCAGACCATACCTCTATAGGTGTTTTTCCACCATTTTGCAGTTGTAGACAACTTGTTGATGAGATGGCATGCATATGTCATTGCCTGAACCCAAAACGCCTTGCCCAATCCAACGTTTAGCAATATACATCGCACCTTTTTAAGCAAAGTACGATTGATACATTTTGCCACCTTGTTTTGTTGCAGCATGTCTTTAACTGTGAAGCGTCTAACTATCCCGTCATCCTGGCATGCTTGTTTGAATGGATCTAACTTGTACTCACCACCATTATCTGATTTGACCCTCTTGATTTTTTTACCTGTCTAAGTTGCAATCATTTTCTTCCAATTAAGAAGCACATCCAGGACTTAATTTTTATGTCGCATGGTGTACTCCCAAACTCTCATTGAGAAATCATCACCAAAAGTCACAAACCAATGCTTACCTCCCCAAGATGCAACTCTGCTAGGTCCCCACACATCTGTGTGAATATAATCAAAGGTCCCCTGAGTACGATGAACTACTATACCAAACTTGACTCTAGTCTGCTTGCCCAAGATACAATGCTCAAAAAATTCTAGTTTCCCTAGTCTTGGCGTCCTTTAACAGAACCTGCTTTATGAACCCTTGTAATACCTTCTCCCTAGGATGCCCTAAGCGCATGTGCCATAATCTCGAAGTATCAAAAACATTATTCTCTAAACTGTCAGAAATAGCTACTCTCCCTGTGCCTATTTGCCCATCCAGAAAATACAAATTCCCCTTTCGAGTACCCTTCATCACAACAAGTGCACCAAGTACCACTTTTAGGACTCCACCTTCCATATTAACTTTGTAGCCCTATGAGTCTAACATTCCCAGTGAGATGAGGTTCTTCTTCAAGTTCAGTACATAGCGAACATCTGTTAAAACTCTAACTGCTCTATCATGCATCTTCAATCGGATGTTTCCTATCCTTCTTGTTTTACAAGTATTATCATTACCTATCAAAACAACTCTTCTATCTAACTCTTAGAAGCTAGAAAAAAAATCCCTATGGGAACACATATGATAGGAACACCTCGAATCCAAAATTCACTCATTAGAATGACCGGCCAATGATGAAACAATCAAAGCAAAATCTATATCATCATCTTTAACCTCTATTACGTTAACATTTGGTCCCTTATTGATCTTGTTTTTTAACTTCGGACAATCCTTTTTCCAATGCCCTTTCTCATGACAGAAAACACAATCATCCTTCTCAGGGATCCTTCTATCAGACGATACTTCTCGAGACTTACATTGTCCACCAAAATTTTTGTCCTTTGTCTTACCTCTTACTATCAAAGCCTCTAATGTTGAGTCCCTATGGACTTGCAGATCCTTTTTCCGATACTCATTATTCATCAAAGCATTAGATACCTCATCAAATTTAATTGTATTTTTCCCATACAGCAAGGTAGTGGTTAAATGATTATAACTATCAGGTAGAGAATTTAACAACAATAGTGCCTTATCTTTATTTAGAATTTAAACATCAAGATTTTGCAAATCAACAAGGATTTTATTAAAACTATCCAAATGCTCAAACATCGAAATACCTTGCTTATACTAGGAATGAAATAGTCTTTTCTTCAGATAGAGTTGATTTTTAACACTCTCGATCATAAACTTATTTTCCAGTTTCTCCCACTATTGCTTAGCAGAAGTCTTCCTCATAACAAAGTACTTCCGATCCTTAGCGAAGCAAACTTGACGATTGATCTTCGCCTAATCTTTCTTTTCCATATCATCAGGCTTGTTGAACTAGAACATTCAAAACTTCGCATTGCGACATACCAAAATTATTAGTTTCATCAAATTTTTCAACTTCAAATTTTGCATTTAAAACCATATTTCTTACCACTGATAAAGTTTTTGAAGACGAAGTTGTTGAAGATAAAATGATAGAAATTGATTCCTCCATTAATTAAATCCATACTCATACACCAACGATAAAAAATCCAATACCAAGGTCGAAAACCTTGGCTCTGATACCAATTTGTTGTGCGAAAGCGATCAAACAAATAATAAATTGATATCAAACAAGCAAAAATAAACAAAATATACAAAGATGACACAAGATTTACGTGATTTGGCAAGATGTCTACGTCCACAGGCAGCAAATATCAGTCTATTATGTATCAAAGAGATTATAAGAATTAAAAACTCTCAAAACCTGAAACTCTTTTTTTTTCCAATGACGACTATCTTATCCTAAGTCAAAACTCTAAAAGATAATACTCTTATATAAGTGGGTTACAACATAAGAGACAAATTGGGCCAAAAAATAAAAGCGGGCCAAAAATAGTGGGAAATCCACACATTACCCATTTTTTGGATCGTCTCGGGTCGCAAACTTGTTATTAAGAATCCGAATGAATTCATAACAACCACCTAACAAATTAACCACAATTATTTATAATAATTTAGGAACGAGGCCAAACTTTAATTTCTCATAGTTTTAATACCCTAAAATCAAGACAAGGTTGTGATACAAACTCATAGATCTAAAATTGCTCTGAAATCAAATAGTGAACCCAAAATAACTCTGATACCCATTATTATAAAATATAGGACAAGAGGGATTGAAAGTAATACGGATTAAACAAGAAAAATATCATGATTGGAATTGAAATACAGTGAATAAAGTAAGAAAAACAAATATGATTAATGTTAAAATAAAACCTTGGAATTAAAACTCCATAAAGCAATTAAGGCCACTTCATGTTTCAATTTCAGCACCAATTCTCTGCTAGAAGCATGCGGCTATCTCACCCCTCACACCCACCACTTTGTCTCTAATGCAATTACACGACTTATATATAAATATATTAATTTTAATCCTACAAGAACATTGAATCACATTTTATTCACGACATCTATTTTCTATTTATATTTATATTTTATATATAAATATATTAGTTTGGTTTAATAGACTCACAAAAATTCTTTTCATAGACTCAAATTACTACTAAATATATTTTTATTTAAATTTAAACTCAAATCACTGTTTAGCACAAGATGGGAATTTGTTTAGATAAGGTAAGAATTTTTAAAAAAAATAATTGAGTGACGACCGGAGATGTTCTTAACTAATTTACTATTTTTATGATGGCTAAATTACACTGATCTCCCTTAAGGTTTTTGACAATTACACTGAACTCTCTTGAAGTTTTCGAAATTATACAGACCTCCTTTACTTCATCTTATAATAGATAAATACCACCTCCAGTCATATTTTTTTTCAAAATGACAAAATTACCCCTTTTATGTTTTTTTTTTTTAAATTTTTTTAATTTTGACCAATTCTTTTTTTAAAAAAAAAATTTCAAATAAATATTGATAAAAACCTTTAAAAAAATATATACAAATAAAAATAAATTATTTACCTTAAATTTATTTTTATATAAAATAATAGTATAATTTACCGTTTATGTTTTATACCTTAAAAATTGCTTTAATTTTTGGTTTCTTATATTTAGGGAATGATAAATTATTGTATAATTTTTTAATCTTATTTGATTCCTAGGGCCATCATCGAATTCAGATAAAATCCAAGATCAGGTCAGATCTGTGCTTTAAAATATGAAAAACTCTTTTTCTATTAAAAACCACACATATCCTAATTCAGTCTTGGGCGCCATAACCAATGATGGCGGGCGTTTCCTCACGACTTCAAAGCAACCTTTGGGTCTTACCTCAATAGATGAAGGTCTTTGTCGGTATAGGAAGTGCTCTCTAGAATATAAATTTAACGTTGAAGAAGACTTTAGTTTCCCTGCTCATGCCTTCCGGCTAAAATTACCACAATTTACTCCAGACTTTCGCTATTATTCTAAAGAAGAGCATCCATGGTGGGAGTGTCACTACAGGAAAAGACACTATTAGCGACGCGCATAGGCGTTACTAATAGTAGTAATGTGCGTCGCTAATTCTCTTTGATGACGCACAT
The DNA here is from genome assembly GCA_008638375.1 of Nyssa sinensis. Lineage (NCBI taxonomy): Eukaryota > Viridiplantae > Streptophyta > Magnoliopsida > Cornales > Nyssaceae > Nyssa > Nyssa sinensis. Next base: position 19,012,738 of record CM018049.1, on the reverse strand, counting down.
TTGGGCGTCGCTCCATGCGTCGTAAATAGTCGTGTCGCAAATACTATTAGCGATGCTCAGATGTTTGTGCATCACTAAAGGTAACTATTAGCGACGTGCAACTGATGTCGCTAATAATCAAGTATGGGCGTCTTAAATACTATAAATGGACGCAATGGGCGTCGCTAAAAATACCCTTTAGCAACGCTTATGGTGCGTTGCTAATGGTTACTATTAGCGACGCACACGACGGGTCGCAAATAGTGTATTGTTCCAACCTTTAGCGACGCTCGATGTGCGTCGCTAATGGCATTCTTTTGTGACAAATATGAAGCCTCGCTAAAAATTAATTCCTTTGCTATTAGCGACACCTCTTTGTGCGTCGCTAAAAGTTTTTTTTTTTCCCAACACCTGATTTTGACCTGTATTATTTGTTTTTATTTTTGTTTTATTCATGTTCAAAACCTATATCAAACATCCTGATATCCAATAAAATCCAAATATTCTGAAATGAATATATTAAAAGAAAAATACATTTATATATATATATATATTATACTAATTACTTACAATTGTAAAAGTAAAAATTTTCAATAAATACGAAAATAAAAAATAGTATCAGAAAATGTAACTACAGCTGTTCATTAAAAGAAAAAAAAATAAATGAAAATACTAAGTCCCGATGCAGAACAGAAAGACAGCGGCGCAATAATCCTGATCAATCTAAAATAAAGATCAAATGATATATATTAGAACCCTTATTAAATATATATATGTCACGTCCCGAATTTCTGACCGAAACCCGAGGCGCGACTGACGAACAGAAAGTAAATAAAATAAAAGATAATTAAATAAATTTACGAATTTACGACAAATTAAATAGAATTCTTTAATTTTCTAAAAATTTCGGCAGAACCTCCTTTGTTTTCTAAGCCTTTTCTCACCTAATAGACATGATATATTTCACGACATTTCATAAATATAAACATATTACAACCCACCCTCACTCAGTGGCCACAATCTTATCAAATTTACATATACATCGCCTAATTATACAACTGAAGACGATTTAATAGATACATACATTCACTTCTGTCAACATACATATATTTATCATTGGGCTTAAGCCCGTACATCACAAAACAAGCCCCAAGGCCAAATATCCATCTACAGTCAAGTCTCCTCCACTCGGCTAGACTTCCTCAAGCCTCAGGTGTCGAGAATGTCATCTGAAATATGGTTCCCATGAATGGGTCAGCGCCAACATGCTGGTATGATGAAGTGCTAATGCAAGAAATAAAGCTAAGGCGTGGCATGTGCAAAGTGTACATTTATATCTAAATGACATTCCAAGCATCGCAATAATATATATGAATGGTATGCGTGACGCACCCATGCACAACTCTATGCCACCACCCATGTCTCGTTTACGGGTGCTCCCCGATGGCTACGGAGTACCAATGCAATGGCCAATTTTGGGTTTTTCACCACAGGATCTACACCCTCATAATGCAAAGCACCACGTGCTTACCCACGCCATGTTCTCAAAGGATTCATCATATGCCAACATGCCAATGCAGTGTTAATGAAACAATAATATAGCATATTCTGACAATAACAAATGAATCATCAATCAGTTTCATATACATGCATATCTCATGTGTTCATATATCCTAATTCATGTTCTTCACTTTACTAAACTTGCAAGTAACACCTAAACATGTGAACAATCAATTCCAAGTTATCAAATAAACACATTACAGATAAGCACATAAAGCATTCCAGTCATTCACAAATATTCCTAACTTAACTTCACTTTTAACATTAGCAAAACACCATACCTGATAGGGTTGGTCACAACCCTACTAAGTTGTGTCCACTACGTAGTCCAATCAATGGATGAATGACTCAGTCCTCCTACTGTAGCTTTCTAGAGAGTTTGAGGTTATTCTTTAGTCCACGGCTCAGGAGTCGAAGAAAACACATCAGCAGGTTGATCGAGTTGGCCAAATATTTTAAATCCAGTTTCATCAGCTTCTTCAGCCTTGACCCCATACTCAAATTGGATAATCGAATTACTACATACATTCCTCACCGTGCCATCATAACAGATAACATCATTCCGAAGGATGGCCATTAAGTTTTTGAATAAAGTTCCAAACTCAGTCAACCCTCTAGATGAACGGACAATAACTTCTCTGCTTGAAATTGAGTGAGCCATCTTCTAACTGTAACTTTTTCAACACGATTGCAATTCCAGCAACTTCCTCATGTGAATCAGTCTCCTCAATCATCCATCCAATTCTAATTACAATCCGTCCTTTCCAAGCCACTGATTCAACCCATGAACACCGGCCGCAGAATCCGATCAACAAATCTACTCCAAATTTACATCAACAAGACTAGTATTTAAATTTCTCACTAAACTCAGTCCATCTTGAACAACAGGTGCTGCAACACTCCTGTAGTACTCACATTCACCAACTAATTGAAATTCGGGGCTCAAACCATCCAACACCAAGCATCACTCACACTTAAACCTTTCAATTCATCACAGCAATCACAAACCAACAAGCTATACAAAAACATCACCTCCTGACCCAACACAATGCGTAGGAATCCAACTACGCATCATCAAAGCAACATATAATTTATCCCGGCTGAGTTTCCTCATTCCCTACTCAAAGATCTCGAGATGTAACCGGAGCAAAACGGTGATCAATACCGCTACACAAACCAGCCCCGACCATGTGTACTTGCCCCGGCCTTCCATCGGTTAACCATCTCTCTCTCGATCTCATGGCACAAAAGCTTTCAATCACAAAGCTTTGTGCAGGTAAAAACAATCCAAACCAATCCCTTGTCCAACTCGTCATTTTCCTTGTTTTCTCACTAATTAAAACTAACCATAACAGCAGCATGAAACCCACATAAACTTTCCAAATTCCAGTGTAAAACTTTCTGCTTCAAGTTTGAAATCAACATGAAGTTAGCCCATTAATTTGAAGGGCCTGTGCTGCTGTACCTATTTTCAAGAAAATTCAACCATTGAATTCCCTTAAAAACAAATCATTAAAATACCCCATGAGACCATGCCTCAATCCATGCTGCTGCCATTTCCCCTCCGTTCAAACACATCACATAAACACACAATATATATATATATATGTCTCTCCAATTTAACACCCATCAACCAAAACAGCCACAACTCCAAACAAAACATCATCTCCATGCCTAATTCCAACAGCAGTAGCAACCACTGTTCTCAACTTGGAAACGGAAATTTAAAAGCAGCAGAAAATAGAGGCAACCACAACCCGTAACATCTACACAATATAAATATATATATATATATACGCATTGATCCCTTACAATTTCACACCTATATCAAGCTTCCAACATGTCGGAACAGTCCACCGTGGCCTCAATCTCTAACACGGCTGGATCAAAAATTCCCACCTGCACAAACTCGACCCGACGCAACTCCAGTAATAGCCTCAAGATTCAGCTCAGTGACCAACGGCGCCCACCGAACCTGCTGCACCAAATCGACCCACAAACTCGATCCACTCGACGACCAAAGCACCGCCCCTTGGACCGAAACTGCCTTCTTAAACAGCAGCCATATTTCAACTCTGAAAATTCTCGGCTCTCTCCCTTTTTTTTTTTTTCAGTTTTCCCCTCTGCTCCAAGCAATACACAAACACATACACACATAGATATACACAACTCCCACAACCGTAGTGATACACCACAACCGTAACAACATGTTCCATCTCCTGCTCTGCGTCAAACCCAAACAGCCACACACACAAAACCGCAACACAAATCACAGAATCGTAACCCCAAGTTTCCGTTGAATCAACCCATGACCATTGAACCATCAAAATCTGAAGCAGAAACCGAACTCAGACCACGATCTAGTGATCCGTCAAAATCGTTGCTGCTTCGCGTCCCTCCAATCCGCAACACACAACCCCAATCGCAATCCAAAACCCGTCGCAAATCCGTCGCCCCCTTGCCTCGATCTCCCTCGCGACCACCGCCGCTTCTTCCTCTTCCCTTTCTTCTTCTTTCTCTTTTTTCTTCTCTCTTTCCCTCTCCCCTGTTCTGCCGTTCTCCCTCACCCGAGACTGCACCGTCCCCTTTTTTCTTCTTTTCTCTTTTCTCTTTTCTTTTTCTTTCCCTCCCGTTTCTTTTCTTTTCTCTTTTTTTTTTTCTCTTCTTTTATTCGTTTTCTACCACACACACATATATATATACATACACACACACACACACACATATATATATATATATATCATACTTTACATTTTTTATTTTATTTTTTCATATATACTATTATACATATTTTTATTTATTTATTTATTTTTATTATATTATATTTTTTTTTTCAAAATTTAATTTAATTAGGAATTAGGGACATTCGCAGTGTTCTAAAAAAAAATTTTTTTATTCCAAATTTTCGAATCTTTACAATATATATATATATATATATATGAACATAGAATGTGAATATTTTTTTTTTACATGCATAAATAGTAAGAACAGCATAAAGTAGCAGAAGTTTCAAACCGGTGATTCAAACCGACTGCCGTAAGTTCGTGCAAGTCTATTTTATCATTTTTGAAGTGTGTGAGGGGGTTTCGGGGTAGTTAGGCCGATATCCGGTATTTTGGTCTGTCAAAACCCCAAATTAGGCATTTTAGGAGCGAAAAGTTGCATAAGTTTGAAACGGGTGGTCTGAACGAAGTGCCATAAGGTCGTGCAAGTCTATTGTATAGTTTCTGAGGTGTGTGATGGAGTTTTGGGGTAATTAGGCCGATAGCCGATGTTTTGGTCCGTCAAAACCCCAAAATGGGCCTTTTTGGGGCAGAAACTTGCAAAAGTTTCAAACCGGGCACCGAATTGAGTGCCGTAAGTTCGTGCAAATCTATTGTATAATTTCTGAGGTGTGTGATGGGGTTTTGGGGTAGTTAGGCCGATAGCCAGTGTTTTGGTCCTTCAAAACCCCAAAATGGGCCTTTTTGAAGTAGAAACTTGCAAAAGTTTTAAACCGGGCATCCGAACTGAGTGTTGTAAGTTCGTGCAAGTCTATTTTATCATTTTTGAGGTGTGTGATGGGGTGTCGGGGTTGATAGGTCGATATTCGGCATTTTGGTCCGTCAAAACCCCAAAAAGAGGCATTTTAGAGCGAAAAGTTACACAAGTTTGAAATCGGTAATCCGAACCGAGTGCCATAAGTTTGTGCACTTCTATTTTATTATTTTTGAGGTGGGTGATGGGGTTTCAAGGTCGGTAGGTCGATATCCGGCATTTTGGTCCGTCAAAACCCCAAAATAGGCCTTTTTGGAGCTGAAACTAGCAAAAGTTTCAAACTGGGCATCCGAACCGAGTGCCATAACTTCGTGCAAGTCTATTTTATCATTTTTGAGGTGTGTGATGGGGTGTTGAGGGTCGGTAGGCCGATATCTGGTATTTTGGTCCATCAAAACCCCAAAAAGAGGCTTTTTGGAGTTGAAACTTGCAAAAGTTCCAAACCAGGCATCCGAACCGAGTGCCATAAGTTCGTGCAAGTCTATTTCAATTTTCATTGGTTTAGAGAGGAAAAACAAATTCTCAAATACTCATTGCCACTAGTGGTCTAGAAGGCAGGAAAATCTATTATGACGTTGAAACTAAAAAGAGATACAAGCTAAAACAAGAGATATACTATTTACAATTATCAAAAACATCAAAGGAGATCAAGAGCATAAGCACTCATAGAAAATGGATGAGACATTTGAATACATTCGAATAGAATAGAACTTACTCTTAATGTGCTTGACATTTTCATAGATATTTACTCCGTGGGGTTCATTCTTTATCTCATACGCTATGTGGGGTTCCCTCTTTATCTCATAGCGCTACATAGGGTTCCCTTTTTATTCACGAGCTAACTTCAGTGGAAACCCCTTCTCTCAAGCACTTGAATCAAACACACACACATTAAAATGCATGTCTCCTATATGCTCAAATACTGTAAAATCTCCAAGACAGAGGCCATGGTGTTGCACAAAATTATCCCAACCTCCTTGGAAATAAATAAATCCTTTGTCACATTTACCAATTTTAACATGCCATGGCCCTTTACAACTTGTTAGAATTGCTTCTTCCAATTTTACTTCACCTAGTTGTCCATAGAAAGCCAGTAGAATGCATTGTGCAAATTTAAAATTCAGAAAACTATATTAGAGTGATTGAGTCACTATGAAATGTTGCTACATTAAGAAGAGAAAAGACACTTAGACTGACCACATCATGTGTCCCATTCACTAGATAAGTGCAACAAGAATTACTTGATTTGAATGATTAAGTATCAATAATCCAAAACATTCACAGAAGCTTTCCATTAGAATTCTCAATTTTTTTTCTTCAACTTAAATGATTAAAATCATTAAAATAAAGCTAAAAAGTCATGGCACAAACAAATGGTTCATGACTTCATGTTCACTGCTTAAAGGCACCACACACACACACACACACACACACACACATAAACATAGATATACATACATATATATATATAGAGAGAGAGAGAAAGAGAGAGAGAGAGAGAGAGAGAGAGAGAGAGGACATACAAGTTCTTTAAGGAAACCAGGCATCATGACCCTAAAGAAATGCTTGGCAATGAGAAGCTTCCTTTCCATCTGCAGAAGAAGACATATTCTCACCTAGTTGGCAAGTATGACAGTCAAAACAGAGAAGAGAATTGGAAGTCCTTTCATTATCCAAACAATCTTGATCTTATCCATAACGAGCTACCATTATAGGGTAATGTTGATGATCAAAATTCAAACTAAAATTCAAACTAGGAATATATATGGATAGGATCCAGATGGTTAAGCAATTTATATTCATTTAAAAAGGGTAGGCCAAGGGTTGTTAATGGTTTCAAGGCACCCAAATAACTGATGATTTTTTATTTAATATCCCGTCCGTCTAAAGATATCAAACTCGGCCGAGTGGTGGGTTGTTCAAGTTTAACTTGCTAAAATAAATGAATTTCAAATTATAATCAAGTTTGGTTTAATCAAGTTTGTTAAAGATATCAAGTTTGTTTTCTTAAATTTGACTTCCTGCCACCAACAAAGTAACTGATGAACTGAGCCCAATAATACCCAACACAAACCCCACCACCTAATACAATTAGCCCCAATCTGTCAAACTTCTACAAGCCAATATAATGGCATCACCTAAAATTCCTAAACTTGAAAATGGGATTTTCTCAAACATTAAAGGCACAATCAGTAAGCAATCTTGGTACCATGAAAGGATTATAAAAATAATACTACTGTAAGTTCGAATTTGTGTGAGACAGTAACCATTGTATGGTATCGCTATTGAATCTTTATTTATCACAATCACTTTAGTTCTAATTTTTAAGTCATTTAATAGTTAAAACATCCTATCAATATGTCACAAAACATGCAAATGATAGCCTTAATATAATCGCAAACAATCTTCATACTATCAATATGTCACAAAATATGGAAATGATGAAACAAAAGGGATTTGAAGGGAGAAAAATTAGAGCGAATAGAGGAGAAAAAATTAGGTTTAATATGAAAATTCAAATCCAAACATATTGAGCGAAAAAATCTAAATTTTTACCCACCGAATCAACATGTCATGAACAAAATCAGATCAAGAATCAAGAATTAGATCAGAGATAAGAAAACCAACCTTGTTTTCGATCAATAATCAGATAAAATCAATCTACTTCGAATTCGATCGATTCTTCACGGCAACTCGCACCACAGGATCAGATCAAACAGTTCTTTGACAATCAATCAACTTCGATAGAATACGATTGCGCGAGAGAGTGAGAGAACGAGAGAGAGAGAGAGAGAGAGAGAGAGAGAGAGAGAATAGCCGCCTACTGTCTGATTGAGAAGGAGGAAGAATAAGGGAGCGAAAGAGAGAAGAAGAAAACCAGGGGTCGTATAAATGGAGTACTTTTTTGCGACGCACAGTGCGCGTCACTAAAAAGTACTTGGGCATCACAAAAACATCTTCACAACGACGTTGTTCCACTAATACAAATATTAGCGACGCTCACATGTGCGTCGCTAAATATTACCGACCTACTGTGCGTCGCTAATAAATTATTTTCTGTCGCTAATAGCTTCGCGCCCTTTTTTTTGTGCAGGAAAACCTTGTTGCCTTGTTTTTAGCGACGCACGCCATGGGCGTCTCTAATAGGGCCTTTTGGCAACGCATTATGTTCGTCGCAAATAATGTGCGTCGCAAAAAGGCTATTTTTTTGTAGTGTGTTTCAAACCGCAATATTTAGGAATTGTTTGCTTTGCTAGGTGTTTGACCCTTCTGGCCAGTGTTGTACTAGGATTCGTTGTTGTATTTTTGATATCTTTGAAAGTTTCAAAATTAGTTTTTAACCTCTTTCTAATTTTGTAATATTTGATTGCTGATTTTTGTGATATTTTGTTGTTGATTTTTTGCTACTTATGGAGATTTTTTGGGATATATTTGTTAGTGGAAGATACAGAGAATGACTATAAATAGAGGCTTATGTATTCTTCCACAAAACACAGCAAGAGTTCAAAACCTCTTCTATCCAACCTCTCTATATTTTCATATCATCTTTGTGTGGAAACTTTGATTCTAGACAGTTCATCTTTCTCCCAGTGGACTTGAACTCTAAGGAGATTAGCTATGAGCAAAACATGGGTTGTATCTTGGAGTTGTCCGTGATCATTGGAACCTTCACGTAGGGAGGCACAACAGCTTTAGGACAGTGATTACACGCCTCATAGGCCAGCTCACTCCAAACTTATTTTTTCTGTCATTTACGCATGTTAATTTAATTGTTTTATTTTATATGCATGAATTTTAGTTATTTTGTAATTTTATTCCATTATAATTCTTCTAATTAAAACTCTTGAATACAGTAATTCAATTTGGCTCAACAATTTAAAGTTGTTGTGAGTCATATAAAAGAATTACAGATTAATTAAAACACTAATTCATGTTTATATAATATCTGCAAGTAGAATCGTGCATATATTATTTACATACATATAAACCTTACATATATATATATATATAGATAGATAGATGGATAGATAGATAAACTGTAAAAGGGCAGACTGCTGCCAGTAGGAATTGAATCAAGACCAAGAGGCAAATGGAAGGAACCCTAACCACTGTACCAAAGTGAATTCTTTATCTAATATATATATATATATATACATATATTCTTTTAGTTAAATATATATATATATATATATATTTTTTGTCAATACATATATATATATATTAATAATGTTTTTTCCATAGTACACTACTGTGAAATTAATTGAAAGACTTTCTTTTTTACAACTGTGAAATTGAACTTTAATAGACCAATTACTTTCTGTTGAACTGAAATCTACTTTATTAAGTCTCAATAAAATTAATTTTTAAATTTATAATAACAATTTTATTACTTATTTTGTTACAGAGTAACTATAATTCTCTCTAACTCTTTAAATCATGGCATCTTTTAAGGAAATAGTTACCCTTAAGCCTAAAAAATTTAATGGACAACATTTGAGGAGATGGCAAAACCAAGTACACTATTGGCTAACCATCTTAGGGTTAGTGACTGCCCTAGAAAAACCCCCTCAATCAAGTCAATCATTATCCTTCCAAACATCAACCCCTAAAGAGTTATCCACGAAAATGACTAAGGATCAAATAAACTTTCACTGCTATAATAGGATCTTAAGTGCCTTATTCGACCACCTATATGATGCGTACCAAAGTATCACATCAACTACCAAAGAACTTTGGAACACATTAGAAGCCGAATATGGGATAGACAATGCTGGAATTAGTAGATTTTAAATCTCTAATTTCACTAATTATATAATGGTGGATAATAAATTAGTAGGAGATCAAATCCATGAGTTTCAAGAACTATTGAGAGGAGTTGAAAAAAGTGGCACTAAATTTAGTGAAGATTTTAAAGTGTCTTGCCTAATAGATAAACTACCACCTTCATGGAATGACTTTGCCAAAACTCTTAGGAAAAAACAAGGTGAGTTAACATTGGCTCAAGCAATTAACTCTCTAAGAGTGGAAGAAAAACATAGACCAATGACAAATCCTGAAAATGAGAGACAACCTAAAGAAAATCTAGTGGAAAGTAATAATAATAACAATAGGTCCAATAATAACTATAAGTTTAGAAACTTCAATCATAGGAACAACTTCCATCCCAGAGGTAGAACCTTTTAAAATAAGAAATTCAATAATCACTCCAAATTCAACCCTAACTATGACCAAGCCCAAAATTAAAATAATAAACAAAAGGGCTTAGAGAAAGAAAAAATTCCCTGCTATGTATGTAGAAGGACCAATCATGTTGCGAGGAATTGCTTCTACAAGAAGCCTGAACCATACAAACCAAATCACATTCAAAGAGGACCAAAGGGCCAAGTCAACATGCTAGTGGAGCAAGACAATTCTACCAAACCTTCCTTTAGGTATAACTTACCATTGATCCATTTTACTTATCAAAATAAAGAATGGTGGTTTGATGCTGGAGCTAATATACATGTGTGTTTTGATCATGGTTGTTTTAAAAATTATCAGAAATCAAGTGGGGGAAATGTAACCCTAGGCAATGATTCTGTTTCACAAGTGCTTGGAATTGGAGATATTGAATTGAAGATGACATCTGGGAAATCTCTAATCTTAAAAGGAGTGTGACATGTTCCTGAAGTTCATAGAAACCTTGTTAGTGGATCATCTTTAGCTCAACAAGGTTATAAAATTATAATGGAATCAAATAAGGTTGTATTAACCAAGAATAATGTTTTTTGTGGGAAAATGTTATGTATGCGATGGATTATTTAAATTAAATATATCTTTGAATGTTAATGAAATTGCTTCTTGAATTTTAAATGTAGAATTGTGTAATGTATGGCATGGAAGACTAGGCCATATAAGTTTAAAGAAAGTCAAGTTTCTAATGGATCTTAACCTTATTCCAAAATCTCAAGTAAATTATAAACATAAATGTGAAATATGTGTACAAGCGAAACAAACTAGAAAACCTTTTAAGAGTATAGTAAGAAATTCTCAACTCTTAGAATTGGTACATAGTGATGTATGTGATTCCAATAGACCACCAACTAGAGCTGAAAATAAGTACTTTGTAACATTTATAGATGATTGTTCAAAGTATAGTTATGTCTACCTTATGAATATTAAAGATGAAGTCTTTAATAAATTTAAAATTTATAAGACTGAAGTAGAAAAGAAAGTTAAATTCTTAGATCTGATAGAGGAGGCGAATATTCCTTAACAGATCTTAGTAATTTTTGTGAAGAACATGGAATAATACATGAGGTGACACCACCATATTCTCCTCAATCTAATGGAGTAGCAGAGAGAAAGAATAGAACACTAATGGATATGGTGAATGCAATGTTATTAAGTTCAGGATTACCTAAGAATTTGTGGGGGGAAGCTATACTTAGTGCTTGCTTCATCTTGAATAGAATAATTGTAAAAAATAATGACAAAACTCCTTATGAAATATGGAAGAAAAGAACACCGAATCTAAATATTCTAAAAGTGTGGGGTTGCTTAGCTAAAGTAGCCATTCCTGAACCAAAGAAAAGGAAAATTGGACCTAAGATTCTAGATATTGTCTTTATAGGGTATGCACAAAATAGTAGTGCTAATAAGTTCTTAGTAATTAACTCTAAAGTGAGTGAAATATCAAATAACACAATAATTGAATCCAGGGATGCAACATTTTTTGAGGATATTTTTTCATTTAAAAGAAGATTCTCAAATCAAATAAATAAAACACCTTCAACTAGTGGACCTTCTTCAAGTATTAGTGCTCCTTTAAGAATAGAAGTTGAACCACAAATAAAACAAAGAAGAAGTAAAAGAGCAAGAACTATTAGAAATCTAGGAGAAGAGTTCTATACTTTTCTAGTAGAAGGAGAACCTACCACCTATAAAGATGAGATGACTTCCTTAGATGCACCATATTGGAAGGAACACTATAAAAATTTGTAGTTTTTGCGACATCCCTTATTTGTGACGCCCAGTAACGCGCATAGTGTCTTTTTGTGACGCACACCACGTGTGTCTCTAAAAAGCTACAAAAAGGGGTTTCCCGAGCAAAAAAATAGGCGGGAACCTATTAGTGATGCACCCGTAGACATTTGTGACGCATATGTGCGTCGCTAATAGTTAAAGCATTTAGCGACGCCCAATCGAGCGTCACTGATAATATTGTATATGAAATGCTGCCGTTTCACTTAACCTTAGCAACACTCAATGACTTATTAGCGACGCACTATTAGCGACGCACTATGTGCGTCACTAATAAGTCCTGTTATAAACTGATCGGTCTCTCGCTCTCAGAGTGCTGCGCCCTATTCTCTCTCTCTCTCTCTCTCTCTCTCGCTCTCTCTTTTTCCCCTTCAATTCTCTATCTAATCGAACTTTCAATCAAAACTTTTTGGCCGCCGTAAATCGATATTAATTTTTTGGAATCTGTGATTGTCGAAAAATTGAAGGCTTCTTCTGTTTAAAGTTACGATCGTTGACTGAAAGCTCAAATCTTGAAGTTTGTTGAGGTTCGGAGCTTTCAGATTCCTTTTAGGTGTGGCTTTGACATATACATACTAGATATCATCTGTCTGTTTTTAATGCACTTGTATGTAAGTTGATGTTGTTTTGTTGATTCCCTGCTTTTGATCATTTCTTCAATTGACGATTGTTATTTTCCATTTGGTTCCTAAGAAAATGAAGGCAGATTGTAACTTAAACGGACACAAGTATGTATATCATCTGGGTGTGTGCATATATATATATATATGTATTGTCTGTTTTTAACACACTAATGTTTTCGCTCATTTCTTGAATTGAAGATTGTTATTTTCCGTTTGTTTCACTAGAAAATGAAGGCAAATTAATGTCTTCTGTTTTTAAAAGAGATATTTTTTTAGGACAAAAGTTCCATCACCCTTGAACAATATGTATGTCAATCCTCATATTTTTATGTTAAAAATTGTATACTTGTGTTTGGTTAAAAATAATTAGTGGCTTAGTACTTGAGAACTAATGTGCATGTGTGTTAGAGATGGATATCATGATCTATCTAGTGTAACACACATTTATAAGTTTATAGTTGAAATCACACACACACACACACACACACACACACACACTAGGTGGCCGACCAACTATCTAGTGTGTCACACGTTTTATTAAAGAAAAAAAATAAAAACTTTCACAAAGTAGCTGCGACTCTGTGAAAAAACTTACCATTTGATTTGTTTTTTTTTTTTAAGGGATTAGTTGATGAAAAAAAAATTAGGACTAGTTTGTAAGTTAGGGATTGCATTCATGTAAGCCTAGTCTCGTTCGGGAGTCATTTTCATCACATGTGAATCTTGTCACAAAATTTTTTCGTAATTGGGCTCGTGTGTATGAAAATCGATTCTTGAATTGTCCAGAGTAGGACAGTTTAGGAATGCATAAATCTGCATTGCAATCAATAGCGCATGCTTGAATATTCCACTATGAGAAAATTTTAGCACGGTCTCTTATTGTTCTCTAGGTATATATTTAGGCGTGGTAACATCTATCTCGTATACTTGGAGAATCGTGGGGAGATGCTGCCGAAATTTTGTCTGAGTGGAATCCAGCATTTGATTTGCTACTGATTGCAATGTAGATTGTGCATCGGCAGATGGGAGAAATAGGATAAGATGTCCATGTAGGAGGTGCAATAATAGGGATTATATGCACATAGATGAGGTCAAAGAGCACCTACTCCTACACGGGATGGACAAGAGGTATACGTGTTGGGAATTTCATGGGAAACACCGTGACGTACGAGTGGTATTTGAGGATGAAGAAGAAGACAACGATGATGACTTAGGTGATAATGTTGGGGTTGGTTACGAAGGCTTGCCACAAATGCTGGCAGACTTGTAGGGGCTACAACTGGGGTGAGTAGTCACAGGAGTGACACAGGACAATCGGAAGCGTTTGAGTCCTTGTTGAGGAAAGCAAGGCAGCCGTTATATCCAGGTTGTGATAAGCTTTCGAAACTGGACTTTCTCGTGAAACTCCTTCATATTAAGACCATCAACCGATTGAGTAACAAATCATTTAATATGGTCATTGAATTGATTAAAACAACACTTCCTACTGGGGAGACCCTTCCGAAATCATATTACGAGGCGAAAAAAATATTAAGAGATTTGGGCTTTAGGTATATTCCCATACATGCTTGCAAAAATGATTGCATGTTATTTTGGAAGGAGACTGAGCAATATATGAAGTGTATGGTGTGCCACGAACCCAGGTACAAGCTGAATGAAGGAAAGAGCAAGACAATTCCACACAAGGTACTGAGATATTTTCTCTTAAAACCGAGGTTACAAAGGTTGTACATGTCTTAGAAGACGGCAGAAGATATGCAGTGGCATAAGGAGAAACGTGTTGCTAAGGAAAATGTATGTAGGCATCTGGCAAATTCTCAAACTTGGGCTGAGTTTGATACAAATCATGAATGGTTTGCAAATGAGGCACGTAATGTACGACTTGGGCTGGTTAGCGACGGTTTCAATCCGTTCGGTGACATGAGTAATGCCTACCGCATGTGGCCAATGTTGCTTCTGCCGTATAACTTTCCACCGTGGAAATGTATGAAAGAATCATTTATCTTCATGTTGTTGCTTATTCCAAGGCCGAAGTCTTCTGGTAATGAAATTGATGTGTACTTGCGTCCTTTAGTGGATGAGTTAAAGGAATTGTGGGAGGTGGCAGTGGAAGCATACGACGTCTCTAAGAATGAGACATTTTAATTGCATGCAGCATTACTATGGACCATAAATGACTTTCCAGCATATGGGAACTTGTCTGGGTGGAGCACTAAGGGATATCTAGCATGTCTGGTTTGCAATAAGGATGCATGTTCCCTACATTTGTCCAATGGAAATAAGATATGCTACATGTGCCATCGTCATTTTCTACCGGCATCACATGGCTGGAGAAATCAACAGAAGCATCTGTTTGATGGAAAAATTGAGTGCAGATTGTCACCTCCATTATTGTTTAGGAAAGACGTGTTGGCGCAATTGGCACTCATCCCACCAGTGGGAAGATACCAGGTACTAAGAAGAGGAAGTGTACTAATGTGGAGTTAAATTGGATGAAGAAGAGCATATTTTTTGATTTGCCGTACTGGAGACCCTTAAGTTGAGGCACAATTTGGATGCTATGCACACCGAGAAGAACATCTGTGATAATGTGCTGGGCACTTTAATGAACATTGAAGGGAAGATGAAGGATACTGTTAAAGCCCGGTTGGACTTGCAGGAGCTGGGAATAGGGAAAGAGCTGCACCTAATACGTAGCGGTGATAAATATATCGTGCCTCTTGCACTGTATACGTTATCATCCGAAGAGCGAATGAGGATTTGCGAGTGGTTTAAATCGGTGAAGTTCTAAGATGGATACGCATCGAATATATCTCGATGTGTAAATGTTATAGATGGAAAAATATTTGGATTGAAGAGCCATAACTGCCATGTCCTTTTACAACGACTTCTTCCAGTTGCAATACATGGATATCTCACCGATGACATATCAATGACATTGATTGAGTTGAGCTGCTTCTTTAGAGAATTAAGTGCGAAGACGTTGAATTTGGAAGTACTGGAAAAGCTTAAAAGGGACATTATTGTGATCCTCTACAAGTTGGAAAAGATTTTCCCTCCAGCTTTCTTTGATGTAATGGTCCATTTAGCCGTACATTTGCCTCATGAGGCAAAAATTGGCGGACCTGTCCAATACCGTTGGATGTATCCAATAGAAAGGTACATTTAATTTTATAAATTGTGTTGTCTATCCATCCTAACTATTTTAATGTATAACTGATTAATTATTAAAGCAAATATTTGCAAACATTGAAGCAATATATGCGTAACAAAACACAGCCGGAAAGGTCAATTGCTGAGGCTTACGTTGATGCTAAATGTCTCACCTTCTGCTTTATGCATCTTAAAGATATTGAGACAAGGTTTAATCGTGAAGATCGCGATTCTGATAAATGTCCAGGGCAACAACGAACTGGCCTTGCGGTGTTTAATCAGAATGTGTGGCCAATAGGTGCCCGTATATATGAATGGTGTCATCCTCAAGACTTGGAAAAACCCACTATACCATGCTTAATAACTGCAATGAGACATTGCCATATTTTAAGTAAGTTTATCGAAATCATTGCAATACTACGTTAGTACACAAATGTAAGTTACATATAACATATCTCATCTTATGTAGTGAGCATACGATTGACCTTCAGAGAGAACATGTTACCAATACTGATATAGAGCAAAGACAACAAAATTTGTTTCCAAAGTGGTTCGGAGAACGTGTAAGAATAGGTTTCAATTAATGGTAATTATATTAGTTAATGCATTTGGATTCAATTAATCTTGTACTTGTATTGAATTAATAGATGAAGCTATTATGCCACCAACAATTTCCTCAGGCGTACGATCAATTATATTCCTTGGCATGTGGCCCTGATCAAAGGATATCCCGCTACACCGATTTAATTGTTGATGGTGTTCGATTTCACATGAGAGAACGTGAGGTTAGCCGGCGAACACAGAATAGCGGGGTCCTTGTTCAGGGAGAATATGAAGCAGGACAAAATGTAGAGTACTTTGGTGTTTTACAAGACATCATACAGTTACATTATTGCTACGGTCATTCTGTATATCTGTTTAAATGTGGTTGGTGGGATGTAAGTAACAAGAAAACTGGAATGCAGATCGATAAGCACTTCATAAGTGTTAATACGTTACGTACGGCATTTAAAGATAATCCGTATGTATTGGCATCTCAAGCAAAACAAGTTTTCTATTTGAAGGACACAAAAATCAGAGGTGATTGGCATGTTGTCCAAAAAATAAAATCTAGAAATGTTTATGATGTACCAGAAGTTTAAGAGGGAGATGAAGATTTGGAGAGGATTGAGGAGGCACTACAAGAAGAGTCTCAATCTGCCTACGATGGTGTTGTCCGCCATGATCAAGAAGATGTTACTTCGTATCAGTTGAATAGAACTGATGTAGAACCAGATCATGTCGTAGCTTTCGACGTCACCAATACCACACAGTTAGATCTGAGGGATGCAACTTTCATTAATGATGATGATGACTAGGAAAGTGATTTTGATGATGTTACATTGTTAGAGTATTGTACTGATAATGAAGAAATTTTAAGAACAGATGATAATGATACAAACTCAGATAAATAATTGTAATAGGTGTTAGGATCAAGTGTAATGGAATTTCAATTTTATGATGTAATGGATATTCAATTTTATGATGTAATGGATTTTAATTTTATGATGTAATGGAATTTTATTGTTAAACTTTCTTTTTAGATATGGTTGAACCAGGATCACACAGACACACAGCCCGGTTGGACCCATCGACCCCTTCTCCTTCCTCTACAGGGTCGACTGATCCTGCCGTTGATGGTATGCATAGTTCCCCTTGTTATTAATGATTATATAAATATGGTACTAATTGTTTCTATTTTATTTTTTCTAAAGCTTCGGCCACCACCTCTAGACGAGAGCGGGGTAGGTCGAAGAACCAGAGTTTGCAGGTTCAGATGGAGGCAGCAAGCGGCTCGCGACTTCGGATTGAGCTACCTCCAGGCTTGCTGAAGCCCGTTGGTGGGTGGGTACAGCAGTTCACCACTGAGGTCGGCATCATTTGCTGACTATGCGCCCCACTCCATATTAGTGACTGGAGTCTCGTCACTGACGAGGAGCGACGGGATATTCATGTGCATATCTTGGTATGGCTTTTATTATTATATTCAACTAAATTTTAACATATCTAGCGCCATAATGTTTTGACAATGACATGCTTTACAGGAGAAGTTTGATATCGATCTCCACTTGCCTCATGTTGTGAAAGTAGTGGACCGTTACTTGGGAGTCAGTTTCAGGGACCATCGACACAGGCTTCACATGCACTATGAGGCGAAGGCAATAGTCGGTAGAGAGCCTCGCGACAGACCCTATAGGGGGTGACGGTGGAGGATTGGATGTTACTATGCGACCGGTTTGCTAGTAATGCATTCCAGGTAAAAATTGTCAAAATTACTTTTCTTGTATGATAAATCATTGTCATTTATACTAACCTTCTCTGTTTTGGCCTAGTGTAGGAACTTAGCAAGTAAAATAGCGAGAGTAGAAGCAAGCAAAAGGTGACCCACTGTGGTTGATCACGTTTTTTTGTTAGGTATAGGTATGAGATGGTAAGTTAATAAATGTATCAAATTATTATTGTATAATATATTCATGAAATCAATCTTCACAAGCTACTATTTATTTGCTGCAGCAAGACCAGGAGACCGATGCACCACCCAGCCCCATTGATTTGTGGCACAGGACGCACTACAACCCCGAGAAGGGTTGAACTGGGCCTAAAGCTCAGCGGCTTTATTTAAGTTATTTATGTATATATACTAGTATTACTAATTTAATATTTCACTAAAATTATAAAAGTAGTAACATATATTTATGTTTTTATAAGAGGAGATGGTCCAGCTGCGTGTTCAGCCGACCCCTGAGGGTGAGCATTCGCTGACCGATGACCAGATACGGGAGACTGTTCTGGGCAGAAGGCGCAGATATGTGCGATACTTAGGGAGTGGGATGCTGCCGACGACATCGTCCTCTACCGTCGAGAGCAATGCTAGGTTTCACGAAGCCACCCAGAGAGCTGAGGCAGCTGAAAGACGGAATACACAACTGGAGCAGATGATGACAGAGCTCCAGGCTCGCCAGACCCAGCTAGAGACTCTTATGCAGACCGTCCTCAGCCAGTAGGGAGGCTCTAATCAGCCTTGGTAAGTTTTTAAAATTAATTACTTTGGTGAATTTATTATTTATAGAAAATATGAAAATAAAGTTGCACGAACTTACTTAATTTCATTGGTTCTAATGACCATTTAAAACTTATGTAACTTTCCACTCCAACAAGGCCCATTTTGGGGTTTTGATGGACCAAAATGCCGAATATCGGCCTACCAACCCCGAAACCCCATCACACATCTCAAAATGATAACATAGACTTGCACGAACTTACAGGACTCGATTCGGATCACCGGTTTGAAACTTACGCAACTTTCTACTCCAAAAAGGCCTAATTTGGAGGTTTGACAGACCAAAATGCCGAATATCGGCCTAACAACCCCAAAACCCCATTATACACCTCAAAAATGACAAATTAGACTTGCAAGGAACTTACGACACTCGATTCGGATCACCGGTTTGAAACTTATGCAAATTTCTGCTCCAAAAAGGCCTAATTTGAGGGTTTTGACGAACCAAAACACTGGATATCAGCCTAAATACCCTGAAACCCTATCACACACCTCAAAAATGATAGATTAGACTTGCACGAACTTACGACACTCAGTTCGGATCACCGGTTTGAAACTTATGCAAGTTTCTGCTCCGAAAAGGCCCAATTTGGGATTTTGACGGACCAAAATGCCGGATAACGGCCTAACTACCCCGAAACCCCATCACACACTTCAAAAATAAAAAATTAGACTACCACAAACTTACGGTACTCGGTTCGGGTCGGTGGTTTGCAACTTATGCTACTTTATGCCATTCTTACTATTTATGCATGCAAAAAATATATATATTCACATTCTATGTTCATATATATTTAATAAGTGTTCTAATATATATCATTTGATTTTTATTTCTGATTGATCAGGATTATTACGCAGCCATCTTTCTATTTTGCATCGGGACTTATTATTTTCATTTTTTTTTTCTTTTCATGGACATCTATAGTTACATTTTCTGAGACAATTGTTTATTTTTGTATTTATTGATAAATTGTACTTTTACAAATGTAAGTAATTTGTATAATATATATATATATATGAATGTATTTTTCCTTTAATATATTCATTTCAGAATGTTTGGATTTTATTGTATATCAAGATGATTGATACAAGGTTTAAATAGGAATAAAACAACAAACAAAACAAATAATTCAGGGTCAAAATATGACCCCAAAAAAAAAAATGAACTTTTAGCGATGCACACTAATGCTTCGCTAAAAGAAAAAAATTCATTTATAGCAACGCTTCACATTTGTCGCCAAAGAATCCTAATACACTAGCAATGCCCTCTGAGCGTCGCTAAAGATTCGTCACTAAAGAAAGCCAAAACACTATTTGCGACGCACTATGTGCATCGCTAAAGGTCCCCATTTGCGACACACTTTGAGCGTCGCTAAAGGGCCCAATTAGCGACGGCCATTGCGTCCATGTATAGTATTCGCGACGCCCCTGCCTGATGATTAATGACACCTTGTGAACGTTGCTAATAGTGACCTTTAACAACGCATACAAGTGAGTGTGTTGCTAATAGTATTGGCGACAAGACTATTCGCGATGCCTCTAGCGACGCCCACGCGTGCGTCACTAAATAGCTTTAGCGACGCATATAGCTACTATTAGTGACGCATGCGAGCGTCGCTAATAGTGTCTTTTCCTGTAGTGAACGCCATTAATAGTGAAATTGAATCAATTTTACAAAATAACACTTCGGAGTTAATTGAACTACTTCCCGAAAATAAAGCTATAGGATGTAAGTGGGTGTTCAAAAAGAAATTAAAACCAGATGGAAGTATAGATAAATATAAGGCACGATTGGTGGCTAAAGGATATACACAAAAGAAAGACATAAATTATTTTGATACATATTTTCTTGTTACTAGTATTACTACTGCTAGAATCCTAATAGCTTTGGCATCTATCTGTAACTTAGTGATACATCAAATGGATGTCAAGACTGCATTTCTAAATGGACACCTAGATGAAGAGATATTTATGGAACAACCTAAGGGCTTTATAATAAAAGGACAAAAAGATAAGGTGTGTAAATTAAGAAAATCATTATATGGTCTTAAACAAGCTCCTAAACAATGGCATGAGAAATTTGATAAAGTGATACTAGAATTTGGGTTTAGAATTAATGAATATGATAAGTGCTTATATTATAAGGAACATAATGAAGGCAGTGTTATTTTATGTCTTTATGTGGATGATATACTTATTTTTTGAATGAATCTAGAAATAGTTGAGGATGTTAAATCTTATCTTTCTGAAAACTTGATATGAAATATTTGGGAGAAGCTTATGTGATCTTAGGGATGAAGTTAGAGAGAAAATTTGAAAGTATTGTTTTGAATCAATCAAGTACTATAGAAAAAATGTTGAGAAATTTTAAATTTTATGATTGTAAATTTGTGTCAACACCTTATGATTCTAGTGTACACTTGAAAAAGAATAATGGTCAACCAGTTTCTCAATTGAAATACTCACAATTGATTGGATCTTTATTATATATAGTAAATAAGTCTAGACCTGATATTTCTTATGCAGTTGGGAGACTTAGTAGATATACCCACAATCCTAGCAAAGAACATTAGACTGCCTTAGAGAGAGTGTTTAAATATCTTAGAGGAACTTTAGATCACTCATTATGTTACAAAGGGTTTCCAAATGTTGTTGAGGGATATAGTGATGCAAATTGGATTACGAATAATATAGATATAAAGTCCACCACTGGTTACATTTTCTTTTTGGGAGGAGCTGTTGTATCTTGGGGTTCTAAAAAACAGACCATAATATCTAGGAGTACTATGGAGGCAGAACTTATCGCCTTAGATACCACCTGTTCTAAGGTTGAATGGATCAAAAATTTATTACTAGACATACCTCTAGTAAATAAACCAATGCCAGCCATCTCATTAAGATGTGACAATAAAGCTATATTAGAGTTAATGAAGCAAGCACATACTAATAAGAAAATGAACAGACATATACAAGTGAGATATAAATGTGTGAAAAGTATGTTGAATAAAAATATAATATCATTGGAATATGTGAATTTGAACGCAATATTGCTGATCATTTGACTAAGGGATTATCTAGGAGTGTAGTCCTAGATTTGTCGAGGGGGATGAGCTTAAGCTAACAAGTAAATCACCTAGGGAGTAACCCAACCTCTGTGATTAGGGACCCCATGAAGGAGGTTCAATGGGTAGTAACAATTCATATTGTGTGACTTAAATATCAAGTGCTTTATATAAGGAGCCGCTTAATAAAATGCTCATGCTCATCCCTATGGCAGTGTGTTGTGTTATGTGACACTAGGAATGATTTACCTTGAATGAGCCCAAGGCGTGAACACTAGTCTTGTGAGGTACAGATCACATGTACCCTTGGAGGACTCACCTAAGTGAGAGCTGTCGTGAGGCCGCAACTATGAGAATTGAACTATTCTTTAGAAACTCTCATGAAAAACAAGATCAAGTGCATGGCCTTTAATAGCACTAACTCACGAACCATGTCTAATATCAGTACTCTGTATGTGACTTGTTGAACTCTGACTCAAAGGGTCTAGTTCAAGACTTAGTTTACTATGATCTTTCAGAAAGAGACTGTCAACACTAAGTGAGGTTCAAGTCCGAAAGACACTTACACCTATTACACAGTATAATAGTTGCTCAAACTTTCCTATATATAAATATGTAAATAATATATATGTTTTATAAGTTTTATAAATTTTGAAAGTTGTGGGGGATTGTTTTATTTTTTATAGCTTTGAAAGCTTCAAAATTAGTTTTTAACCTCTTCCTAATTTTGTGATATTTGGTTGCTGATTTTGTGATATTCTTGCTGTTGATTTTCTATCACTCGTGGAGATTTCTTGAGATATATTTGTTGGTGGAAGATACAGAGAATAACTATAAATAAAGGCTTATGTATTCTTCCACAAAACATAGCAAGAGTTCAAAACTTCTTCCATCCAACCTTTGTATTTTCATATCATCTTTGTGTGGGCAACTTTGATTCTAAACGATTCATCCTTCTCCCAGTAGACGTGAACTCTGAGGAGATTAGCTGTGAGCAAAACATGAGTTGCATCTTGGAGCTGTCCGTGACCATTGGAACCTTCACGTAGGGAGGCACAACAGTTTTAGGGCAGTGATTACACGCCTCACAGGCCATCTCACTCCAAACTTATTTTTTCAGTCATTTACGCATATTAATTTAATTATTTTATTTTATATGCATGAATTTTAGTTATTCTGTAATTTTATTTCATTATAATTCTTGAATATAATAGTTCAATTTGGCTCAACATTCTTGACATAGTGAGATAGAAGCAGTTGGAAGGTGTAATCTTGAATGGCCTACCAAAGCAGTAGTATTTGAAGAGTTTGATAATTTACGGGTAATGGACGACCATCCTGTTTCATGGTCTGGAATATATACATATATATATATATATATATAGACACACACTAGACTATTCAAAAAACTTGAATTAAACAGAGATTTTCAAATTATGAGTTGGTGTCCATCACATCATATGAGTGATGAAGGCTTAATATAAAGATGAGGAATCTCTTTTTGAGCAGTGTAGTATTACTCAAACCAGAAAGAGAATAGCTTGTGTGCTTAATTTGGTGGCCAGGAAAGTACAAGCAATCATAGGGAAAATGGTTGAGGGGTACTGAATTCTTCGTTTGAAGTTTCATTTTGGTTCGCAAGTATTTATTATTTAACCTTTCAAGTTTCCTTACATCATTTTAGTTTCCTTGCAGGCACTAAATCTGAAATCCTGTTTTATAAAAGGACTTGATCATTTGGATGCAAGGTGTTGCAACCCAGATATACCGTGAAAGTGAAGGCCTCAAAAAAGCGTGGGACAAAATCAACAAAGCGATCGAAGTGGTGTGCAAAGCTCATAAATTACCTTTGGCCCTTACATGGGTCCCGTGCAGGCAATGCAGTGACGTGGCCTATAGTAGCATTCTTGATAAAAGCTGCATTATTTTTTCTGAAAATTCCGCCCAAGTCCTGTCAACAATTATTGCTGCATCCCACTTGTTTTGCTGGGTGCAGCGATGAGTTTGTTAGCCTGCATTCGAAAATGGGGCTTGGGGTTGCAGGGAAGGCATATTTGTCCCGTAAGTCATGCTTCAGCAATGATATAACCCATTTCAGTTTCAGCTAGCACCCCTTGGCTCACCATGCACGCTTTTATAAGTTGGTTGGCAGTTTTCGCAATTTGCTTGCGCAGCAGTTACACTGGAGAGCATAATTACGTTCTAGAGTTCTTTCTTCCCCTCAATGAAACAAATGGATACCCACGGACCTTGTTGGAGAAAATATTGGCGACAGTGAAGCGGCATCTGCCAAGATTTAATGTTGCTTCTGGAGAAGAACTAGGAAAGGAATTATCTGTAGAAAATATTAATTTTTCTACGGTTAAAAAATTTGATTCTTTTCAAATATGCAAAACTATTGTATGTCCACCTAGGCCTGAAGCCTCACAAAATGCAGGAGAGATGGTGCAGGTTAATTCATGGGATCAGCAATCAATGATGGAAGATGCAGCTATAAATAATAGAAGGAACATGGTTAGTGCAGAGAATAAATGGACTCCGCTGTTCCTTATTCAGGGAAAGAAGGCACAACAACAACGTTAAAGAAGACAATTCCACTTGAAGATACAAAAAACAATTTGCAAAAAAGCCTTGAAGATGCTGCACTGAGCCTTGGGGGTAAGCTTACACACTTGGAAATTAATTAATGGTCAGCTCTTGATATTTCCAATTTGTTAAATTCTTCTTATTTGGACCCTTGCTTTTGCAGTTAGTCGATCTACATTGAAGCGAATTTGTAGGGAGTATGGGATCCAGCGGTGGCCATTGAACAAAAGAAAGAAAGTTAATGGCCCTGAATGTTCTAATTTAACTCTCAGGCAAGCTGTGGCTACTGTTGATCACACGTTGCCAAATGTTACAAGAAGGCAAGATGTGAGGACTGTGAGCATAAAGGCATCATTCGGAGATGATCTTATGAAGTTTGAGCTCTCATCTACATCGGGAATGGTAAAATTGAAGGAGGAAATTGCAAAAAGGCTAATGATCACAAGTTTTAAAATCAAGTATCGGGATGAAGTTGGCGATTTGGTTTTAGTGACTTGTGATGCAGACTTGCGGCTTTGTATGGATATTTCAAAACGGTTGGGCACTACTACAGTTGAAATGTTGGTTCAACCAAAGACCAACTGAACACCCCGAATCTGATTCAGTATGCATTTATATCTCTATCTATATTCATGGGATCCGCTTCCTCTTATCAAATTTATTTTTAATAGATCCATGTCAGTACTTTTAGGCCAGTTAGGTTTGGGCAGATCCTCTAAAATTCAGACCCGGATCTAGACCCGCCAAGTTTAAACGGGTCTAGACTCAGATTCAAATCCGCTAAGACCCATCTCAACTAGACTCGGATCCGGGTCTCCGACTCCAAAACCCGACCCGTTTGCAAAAAAAATAAATTTGGGAGCTAAAATTTTCTATTTGGAGTAGTCCAACTTGGCTTTACAAATAAAATATTTTATTAGCCTCAATTATGTCATTATTGATTGAAATTGTTGCATGTGATAGTCACTATTATTTGTATATTTCATTCTTACAATCAGACACATGATGAATGATAAAATGACAATAATTATCATCTAAAAATCTTTTAGTTTTTATCAAAAATTTAGGCCTACAAAAGGTTGCCTTACTCCTAAATATAATAGGAAATGAAATAAATATGACATATAATAAAAATGTCATAGAATGAAATAAAGATTACTCATCTAAGACAAAAGAATGTTTATAATGATTTTTAATAGAATGTTCATTCAATGGAATCGGGTATTAATAGCTAGATTTATGAAACAATTCCATAAAGTGATTTCCAAAACATTTTCATAGCACAAGACAGTGCTAGAAGGTTGAAGATGGCAACTTTACTGAGACTCTATCTCTCTCTCTCTAACTTTTATATATGTATATATATATATAGTAATTCTGTTAGGAGGTTAAATACTCTAACTTCAATATTGTATTAGAAAAAAAAAAAAAAAAAAAAGTGTGTTTGTGCGCTTGTTAATGATTTAGCGGGTCAGGTCTTTAACGAGTATTATCCAATGGATCTATACCTGGCCCATTTAATTAGTTTTCAATGGGTCCGGATCGGGTTTCGTTAATGGGTCCGGATCTTATATAAATGGGTCTGAGTTGGGCCGATCCGAGCTGGATCAGACCTGGCCTATTTATAGGCCTAAGTACTTTGTAGTGGTGATGGTCATGAGCCATGACAATTTGTTGAACAAGTAAGTTGTGATTATAATTAATCTTATTGATCACCTTAATAGGAACTACCCAATTGATCATCAATTTAGTTACAGGAGCAGGTGACAAGCAGAAGTTAAATATTGGAACTTTGAATTAATATCAAGTAGCAGAATATATACAAGGAAGTTGAGAATTAAAGCATTTCAAGAAAATGTCAAAGATGGAGTGCTAGAAGGTGCTATATATATGGTCTTCGACTTTAGTTATAGAAGCTAGCTACAATCTGAGCAAGAGTCAAATAATCATCTATAACTGTACAAGGAATGATTAAGGAGTCAAATTATTATTTAGTATGAGCTTATATACCTGCGCATGGTGTCTGGGCTAGCTACCATTTCCTTTAACCCATTTGGTCCCATCCATGTATTCACAAAATATAATTTGAGCAACGCTCCGCTACAACAACTTGGCTTAAAATCCTCTAACATGAAACTAACATATCTTAAGAGTTTTTATATATATATATATATATATATTATATTTATTAGAATTTTTTTTATATTTACTGATATTGTATTTTTTTGGTTTGAAGGCTTCCCCAACTGATGTTGCACTTTTCTGGTCTAAAAGCTTCCTCTCCCGAACTACCTATCAAGAACTCGAGATCAGAAGGTCACTGGAAAGGCTCCAGTGGTAGCCATTCCGATGATAAAGTCAATAGAGAAATCAAAACAGTAATTCAAGAGAAGAATTGAACGGAAATTGAAAGCGTACCTTATAGCCTTATTTATAGGCTGTAGATATCCTAAATTTAGAAAGATTAAGAATCATAAAAGTAGGGATTTGAGAATATCCGAATATAGTAGTTTCCATGTATAACTCTGTTTTCTTATTTTAAGGTCGGTAGCTTATGGAAGATGGTGACAATCTCTGAACATAATACCTTTGAATAGTGTTCTTGGTTCGTCCTAGATAAAATAGCCCACTCTTGATCTGTACCTTGAAAAACTTATTATAGACACGCATCGTGCTCTGGTCAAGATACATAAATTATGGCGTATCAACTACTCCCCCCCCAGCCAGCCTCGGTTTTGTGGCACTCATTCAGAGCTGAGGCTAGGGTTTCTGAGACATTACACGCGTACCAGTTATAAATGTTGTCACGCCCCGAATTTTCACAAACCCGGGGAGTGAGTGAAATAGACAAAATAAGATAATAATAAAGGACAATTATATGCATTTCAACACTAACCCAATTTATATTCCGATACTAATCCATAATGCTTTGCCCATTGTTTCATAACATACAAATAACCAAGTATAGTTTAGGACTCATGCCCTTGTACAATATCAAAAATGCCCTAAGGGCCCAAATACTCCATGATCCACATCTCCTCTACTCTCCAAGACTTTCTCAAGTCTCAAGTGTCAGGAACATCATCTGTAATATGTTATCCCACGAATGGGTCAGCTCAACTACTGGTATGACATAATGCTAATGCAAGAAACAAGATTAAGGTGTGGCATGTGCAAAGTGTACATATATAATCTAGATGCTTTCCAGTTCATTAATATGATGCAATGAAAATATGAATGACAGACCCATGCACTCTATGCCACACCCATGCCTCGTTTACGGATCGCATCCGATAGATCTGAGTACCAACTCCCGTTTACAGGCCTCCCCCCGATGGATCTGGGCACCAATGCAATGGCCAATTTTGGGTTTTTCACAACATGATCTACACCCTTATAATGCATAGCACCACGTGCTCAACCCACACTATGCTTCCAAAGGATTCACCATATGCCAATATGATTTGATTTCACCACACAATAATATAATCTCAATGAGACATGCTTTAAGTGATACATCATAATCGAAGCAATAATAATATTTAAATCACAAAACTTGTTCCACATGAATACATATCGCATACAGTCAACTTAAACACATGGTCACAGTTCACATTCATCACCTTACTAAACTCTCAAAGAATGCAAGAAACACACAAGCACGTAAACAACCAACTCTAGGTTATCAGGCAAACATATTTCAAATAATTCCCAAACAACAGTTAAGCATATAAATCATCCAA
The DNA here is from genome assembly GCA_008638375.1 of Nyssa sinensis. NCBI lineage: Eukaryota > Viridiplantae > Streptophyta > Magnoliopsida > Cornales > Nyssaceae > Nyssa > Nyssa sinensis. The sequence goes on along the minus strand of CM018049.1, from coordinate 18,984,372 downwards.
TTTACTCACAAAGTATTCCTAAACTTAACCCTATTTCTTACTTATTAAAACATCATACCTGATGGGTTCATCTCAACCCTAGGAAGTCGTGCTCTCTGTGTAACTGAACTAAACAGTGAGAATGTAGAGGGTCAGGCCACTTTCTCCTTTCCTTTCAATGTTCCTAAAAGCATAAAATATAGCTCAGTCTATTGTTACTTGAATTATGCTATTCATCAAATTTTTTTCTTTTATTTCATGAATTTCTATTTACTAAAATAGACTCTACCATTGAGTCTGGAATATCAAAGAAAGTCAGTTTAGGCTTTCGCGGAATTCAATTTGGATATCCGGGCTAAAATGACAAAACGGTCATTTTATACTTTTACGGGTTCTTACTTCCCGAGACCTCTTTTCACAAATCGGAACTCCATAGGTGAGTCTAGAATGCTCGAAATAATAAAAATTCACTATTTGTTCACTTTAATCGGAGTTCGTTTGCCTATTTTTTAACTCAGTGGCATTTTTGTAATTTTTCTTTATTTTTAATTAATTAATTTAATATTTAATTAATATTTTATTCTGGGGGTCTAATTATAATAATCAAAAGTTTTGGGGGTCACTTTTTAATTTCCAAAAGTCATGGGGTTAAATCAGAATTTCTGATTTAACTATTCCAAATCAAAATAGCCAAACAGTGGCTAACCCTCAAAATTGGGATAAGATATCCCTATTCCCAAATTGATTTCAATTCCTTCTTATACTCGTTCCCAAACACCCCTAATTCATTTAAATTATAAACCAAAATGACGTAGCTTTGGGTATCCGATATGTCCGGCTGGGTCGTGTCTGACCCGAACCCGAACTGACCCAAACCCAAAACCCTGAACAATCCTCCTTCTTCCCCGACTTTCCAGTAGGGTTCCGATGGGGTTTCGTCGCCCCTTCAGGCGATGGCCAACTTTTTCCGGCCATTTTCAACCTCGTTCTCAATGCCATTCTCTTCCCCCTCTCTCAAGGATTCCAACCCTAACCCTAGTTTTTCATTTAAGCCATTAAAACTTCACGAACTAGGCCAAGACAGTGGCTCCGATCATGTATGCGATTTTCCAATGAGCCAGTTTTATGCCATTACCCTCAACTGTTTTTATTCAAATCTTTTGCCAATCTCTTCTTGCACTCAACAAGATTAACTTCCCACCATTTAAACTAAGTTTTAACACATAAATATCAAGAACCGAATTTTTCACCCTAGACCTACAACTGACCATAACTTCTTCATTTTTCCACTATTTTAGTTAATTCTTTTTGTAAACTAATCCACATTTCATGCTCAACATGGCCCTAGGATTCAAACTAAAACATCATGCTTTAAAATTTTAAAACCAGAACTGAGCCAACTCATCAATTTTCTAGATTTTTCTTATTGCAGCTTCCCTTCTCCCTTCTTGCTTCCTTCTTGGTCCAACTTGGCTCGACTTCAGTCTCCTCTCAACACACACACAGCTTCTACACTTAGTCTTTCTTTCTGATTTCTTTTCTGTCTAACCAATGTACACACTCCACATATAAACATAGATATATACACCACTCCACACGCAAGGTCACTACAACCCCCCTATTTCTCTCTCTTCCCACACCCCTTTCTGACTTCTCACAGTTCTGATTTCTCCTTTTTTTTTCTTCTTTTCAGAATGCATTAAATGCATTGTTTGCATTTTTGGTGTTTCATATATATATATATATATATATATATATATATATATATATTATTACACACATACTCACTCACACACGCCACCCCAAGCATACTGATTTACACACACATCTTATGTATACATATATATATATATATTTAATTACATGTATACATATAGTATATAATACTACATACATATACATATATACCATACATTATATATATATGCATATACACATATACATAGATAATGCACATTTCATACATACACACATATATTCATACTTAAAAAAAAATATTTATCCCAAAAAAAAAAAATTCGGGTCTTTACATTGTTCCCTCCTTAAAGAAATTTTGTCCCGAAATTTAAAAATATACATCAATGAACAAACAACTCGGGATACCTAGCATGGACTTTAGCCTCACGTTCCCAAGTAGCCTCCTCGACCCTATGATGGTTCCAACGAGCCTTGACCAAAGGGATGGTCTTGCCTTGCAAAACCTGGTCCCTCGAGTCCAATATCTCTACGGATCTCTGATCATAAAAAGCATCGCCCTCTAACTGAAAATCTACCCAATCTAGCACATGTGAGGGGTCAGGCTCGTACTTCCTCAACATCGACACATGGAAGAGATCGTGAACCCCAGATAGCTGTGGCGGTAATGCTTGCTTATAGGCCACCTCACCAACATTCCCAAGGATCTCAAATAGGCCTATAAACCGTGGCGACAACTTCCTACTGCGCCCAAATCTCCTCAATCCTCGTCATGGGGCTACCTTGAGGAACACATATCCCCCAACATCAAATGACAAGGGTTGTCGCCTCCTGTCTACATAACTCTTCTGGCGGCTCTGTGCTGCCTGATCACCTGTATCTTGTCCGTGGTCTCACGGACTATGTCGGGCCCCAAAGCAGCGGTCTCTCCCACCTCAGTCCAACATACAAGTGAACGATACGGCCTATCGTACAACGCCTCAAATGGTGCCATCTCAATGCTCAACTAATAGCTGTTGTTGTAGGCAAACTCCACCAAAGCAAGGTGATCCTCCCAGCTACCCCTGAAGTCCATAACATAGGCCCTAAGCATGTCCTCAAGGATCTGAATGATACGCTTTGACTAACCGTCAGTCTAAGGGTGGAAGGCAGTACTAAACTGTAGCTGAGTCCTTAAGGTTGTCTGAAGACTCTACCAAAATCGTGCAGTGAAACGTGGGTCTTTATCTGAAACTATGGAAACAGGGATCCCATGCAGTCGTACTATCTCTCGGAGATACAGCCTACTGAGAACATCTGATGAATCCGTCGCCCTAATCGGTAGGAAATGTGCGAATTTTGTCAACCTGTCGACTATAACCCAAACTGCATCGTGACCTCTAGGTGACTTCGGAAGACCCATCACAAAATCCATAGTAACGTGCTCCCACTTCCACTCGGCCACTGGCAATGGCTGCAACAAACCCCCAGGTCTCTGGTGCTCAGCCTTCACCTGCTGGGACGTGAGACATCTAGACACAAACTGAGCTACATCTCCCTTCATCCCATCCACCAATACTGGCGGCGTAAATCATGATACATCTTAATGCCCCTTGGGTGCACTACTAGGCATGAATGATGGAAATCTCTAAGGACATCAGCTCTAAGAGACTCTGGAACAAAAACTCTACCCATATACCTCAAGCTAAGGTCGGAATGAACTGTCCACCCCTCAAAGCCCTCGGTACTAGCAACTCGTGCTTGGATCTGCTCTGCTTCTATGTCCTGTAACTATGCCTCAATAACCTTGCTCAACAGTGAAGGCTGTGCACACACACTAAACAGTGTGGCATGTCCCTCACTTGGCAAGCTCTAAGTCAAACTCTCCAATGTCTCCCATCATCTCCCACTCTCTAATAGCAATGCTAGCTACAATGCTCCTTGGCCTCCTACTAAGTGCATCTGCTACGACATTGGCCTTCCCAAGATGGTACTGAAGGTCAAAGTCATTGTCCTCCATATACTCCATCCATCTCCTCTACCAAAGGTTCAATTCCTTCTGCGTGAAAATGTATCTAAGGCTCTTGTGATCTGAGAACACCTCGAACCTCACCCCATATAAGTAGTGTCACCAACTCTTAAGTGCAAAGATGACGGCAGCTAACTCTAAATCATGTGTGGGGTAGTTCTTCTCATGGCTCTTCAACTGAAGAGAACCATAGGCCACCACTCTACCCTTCTGCATCAACACACAGCCTAATCCTTCTCGTAAAGCATCACAATAAACGGTATAGCCCATACCTCCCTCAGGGATCATCAAGGCTGGCGCTGAAGTCAGCCTCCTCTTCAGCTCCTAAAATGATTGCTCACAATCATCTGTCCACTCAAATCTAATGCCCTTACGCTTTAAATGAGTCATTGGCGCGGTAAGACGAGAAAACCCCTCTACAAACCGACGGTAGTATCCTACCAACCCCAAGAAACTTTGAATCTCAAACACATTCTTCAGCCTTTCCTAACTCATAACGGAGTCAATCTTAGAAGGATCTACAGATACTCCACTCCCTAACACAACATGGACCAAAAACTGTACCTCCTGAAGCCAAAACTCACACTTCGAGAGCTTGGCAAATAAACGGTGCTCCCTCAAAATCTGTAACATAGTCCGTAGATGAAAGGCATGCTCATCTTCGAAAGGTGAGTAAATCAAAATATGATCAACAAACACCACGACAAACTGATCTATGTAAGGACCAAAAATGCTGGTGCATTAAGTCCATGAATGCCGTCGGGGCATTCGTCACACCGAATGGCATAACCACAAACTCATAATGGCCATAACGGGTGCGGAAGGCTGTCTTCGCTATATCCTCCTCCCGTACTCTCAATTGATCATACCCAGACCTGAAAATCAATCTTCCAAAAACATCTCGAACCCCTAAGCTGATCAAATAAGTCATCTATCCTCGATAACGGGTACTTGTTCTTGATGGTAACCCCGTTCAGCCTCCTATAGTCCACACACAACCGTAATGTCCCATCCTTCTTCTTCGTAAATAGTGCCGAAGCACCCCACGGAGAAGTACTAGGACGGATAAACCCCTTACTCTGCAAGTCAGTCAACTACTCATTCAGCTCTCTCAACTCAGCTGGAGCCATACGATAAGGTGGAATGGAAAAAGGCACAATGCCGAGAATAAGATCTATCGTGAACTCTATCTCTCGTCTCGGCGGTAGACTAGTCAATTCATCCAGGAAAATATCAGGAAACTCATCCACTACTGGCTGGCAACACGCTCTCTGTAGTCCCACTATCACCTGCAACCAAGCTAGCCAACATGTAACTATGACCTTCCCAACTCCGCGAGTCGTACAAGGGTGGCACTAAGAAATCCCCACGATCTCCTGTAAAATAAAAACTATCTCCCTCAGGAGTGCATACTGTCACTCTCCCCCTGTAGCAATCTATACTCGCCCGATAAGTAAACAACCAATCAATCCCCAAAATAACATCAAAGTCAGTCATGTCAAGCAGAATGAAATCAAAGTAAAGGGTGTGATCAGCTATCTCTAGCGAGCAATCTCTACAGATCCTCGTCAATATCACACTACCCCCAACCGGTGTATCAACATACAATGGTGGATCCAGCCGATCTATATCCAACCCCAATGACATGGCAAGTATGGTAGATATGAATGAATATGATGCACCTGAGTCTATCAGTACACTGGCCCATGAGTTAAATACAAGGAATGTACCTTGAACTACTAATGGTCCAGAAGTAGAGGACTCCAGGTATGGCTACTGCATAAACATGGCCCTGGGTCATCTGGCCCTGCCTGCCTCCCCCTCTCTGTCCCTGCTGTCCTCCTCCCCTCTTTGCGGGAGCTCTAACATTCAGTACGGAGGGTGCAGACTGGAAATATGGTGTTGGGGGTCTATGGTCTATCTATGACTGTAGTTGAGGCATCTGGGAATGCTAGTAATAATGGGGTCTCGACGTGCTCTGTGAGGTCTGCCCTTGAGGGCAATTGGCCTTAACATGGCCTGTCTGGTGGCAAGTGTAGCAAAGCCGTAGAGCTCCCCACCCCTAACCTTGTGTTTGAGGTGACAGTGACATCTGACTCGGTCCAGCCCCATATCCCTGACTAGAATCTCTTTGTGGGCAATCAGCCGTTCTGTGGCCAGGCTGTTTACATCGGTAACAAGTAATGGGTCCCTATGATACCCCTCCTCGAGGAGCAACAGACATAACCGGCTGGGGGGCTAAGAACTAAACAAGCCTTTGGGATGTCGATGGGAAAGATGCATCGGTCTGGGACCTCTTAAATGGTCTCCCACCTAGTGTGAGTTAGGATAGGCATAGTAGGCTGGGCAGGTGTAGACATCTGTGTTGTGGTTGTCCTGCCCTGGGTTCGGGATTCCCTGATCCCTCTAATGTCAGCCAGCTCCCTCTCTACTCTGGTGGCCCTGGTCACTGCCTCCTCATATGTGTCAATAATGTGCCCGGCTAACTTCTCCCTAATAGAGGTCTTCAACCCCTTGACAAAATGAAAGACCCTCAGACGCTCCTCTCCAATAATGTGTGGGGTAAATCTCCCCAGTGCAGTAAATCGGGACTCGTACTGAGTCACTGTCATATCCCTTTGGAGTAGTGCCCCAAAATCCTCCATAAACCCGATCTTGGCAGTCTCTAGGAAATAGTGGTCATTGAACATGGCCACAAATGCACCCCAACCCTCGCCAAAACTGTGTAGCCAGGTCAGCAGCTACTTCCCACCACTAGCTAGCCAGCTCTGTGAACTAAAAGGTGGCACATCGAATCCTCAAGTGTGGCTCAGTAATCCCCTATGAGTCTAAGATCCTAGTGATCTGTCTCAGCCACTCCTCTGCAGCCAAGGGGTCTGGCTGCCAGGCAAAAGTAAGAGGTCTCATCCTCTAGAACACCTTCATCATGAAGGTATCCCGCATCTCTCCACCTGTAGGCCTCGCCTCCTAGATAACACGAAGGCACTCTTGTAAGATGGCTGCCATGTCTCTGGAGCCAACAGTCTACTCTACCTCCTCTACTGGGGCAGGCATTGGAGCAGGTGCAAGAGCTAGGAGTGGGTGCAAGAGCAATAGCCTCCTCAGCTGAACTGTGGGCAGGTGCATCAGTAGGAGCAACAGTCTCTTCTGTCGTGCCATGAGGAGGAGCAGCAGTTCTGGGTCTACCGCGTCGGGGCTAGGCAGCAGCCCTAGGTCTACCCCGTCTAGGTGGCGTGGCTCTCGTAGGAGCTCGTCTCGGTGGCATGTCTATAAGTCCAAGGAAAAGAAAAATTTTAATACCCCTTTGACATCTAGACATAAGCATTTTAAATAAAATTTCAGTTATGTTCTTATCAACAATTTACACTTCACAGGTAGTACGCATAGCATGTCATAACATATACTTAACAAATTTTCACAAGTCACTCACATCATGCATTGTAATATAGTATCAATTTACACATAATCACAACAAGTCATGCTTCAAGTATAGATAATCACATAACACATAAGATCATATCTCGTACTACCGACATTTCACACTAAGTTTCACTCTTTCCTCTAGGGTCTCACGATGTTCAACAACACCCCACAGTCTCTAGGTATTCGAACCTATGCTCTGATACCACATTGTCACGCCCCAAATTTTCACAAACCCGGGGAGTGAGTGAAATAAACAAAATAAGATAATAATAAAGGACAATTACATGCATTTCAACACTAGCCCAATTCATATTCCGATACAAATCCATAATGCTTTGCCCATTGTTTTATAACATACAAATAACCAAGTATAGTTTAGGGCTCATGCCCTTGTACAATATCAAAAATTCCCCAAGGGCCCAAATACTCCATGATCCACATCTCCTCTGCTCTCCAAGACTTCCTCAAGTCTCAAGTGTCAAGAACATCATCTGTAATATGTTATCTCACGAATGGGTCAGCTCAACTGCTGGTATGACATAATGCTAATGCAAGAAACAATATTAAGGCGTGGCATGTGCAAAGTGTACATTTATAATCTAGATGTTTTCCAGTTCATTAATATGATGCAATGAAAATATGCATAACACACCCATGCACTCTATGCCACACCCATGTCTCGTTTACGGACCGCATCCGATGAATCTGAGTACCAACTCCTGTTTACGGGCCTCCTCCGATGGATATGGGCACCAATGCAATGGCCAATTTTGGGTTTTTCACCACAGGATCTACACCCTCATAATGCATAGCACCACATGCTCAACCCACACTATGCTTCCAAAGGATTCACCATATGCCAATATGCTTTAATTTCACCACACAATAATATAATCTCAATGAGACATGCTTTAAGTGATACATCATACTCGAAGCAATAATAATATGTAAATCACAATACTTGTTCCACATGAATACATATCGCATACAGTCAACTTAAACACATGGTCACAGTTCACATTCATCACCTTACTAAACTCTCAAAGAATACAAGAAACACACAAGCATGTAAACAACCAACTCTAGGTTATCAGGCAAACATATTTCAAATACTTCTCAAACAACAGTTAAGCATATAAATAACCCAATTTACTCACAAAGTATTCCTAAATTTAACCATATTTCTTACTTAGTAAAACATCATACCTGATGGGTTCGTCTCAACCCTAGGAAGTCATGCTCGCTGTATAGCTGAACTAAACAGTGAGAATGTAGAGGGTCAAGGCCGCTTTCTCCTTTCCCTTCAATGTTCCTAAAAGCATAAAATATAGCTCAGTCTATTATTACTTGAATTATGCTATTCATCAAATTTTTTTCTTTTATTTTATGAGTTTCTATTTTACTAAAATAGGCTCTACTATTGAGTCTGAAACATCGAAAAAAGTCGATTTAGGCTTTCACAGAATTCAATTTGGATATCTGGGCTAAAAAGGGCAAAACGGTCATTTTACACTTTTACGAGTTCTTACTTCTCAAGACCTATTTTCGCAAATTGGACTCCATGGTTAAGTCCTAGAATGCTCAAAATAATAAAAATTCACTATATGTTCACATTAATCGGAGTTCGTTTGACTGCTTTTTAACTCAGTGACATTTTCATAATTTTTCTTTATTTTTAATTAATTAATTAATTTAATATTTAATTAATATTTTATTCTGGGGGTCTAATTATAATAATCAAAATTTTTGGGGGTCACTTTTTAATTTCCAAAAGTCGTGGAGTTAAATCATAATTTCTGATTTAACTATTCCAAATCAGAATAGCCAAACAGTGGCTAACCCTCAAAACTAGGATAAGATATCCCTATTCCCAAATTGATTTCAATTCCTTCTTATACTCGTTCCCAAACACCCCCAATTTATTTAAATTATAAACCAAAACGACGCAGCTTTGGGTATCCAATATGTCCGGGTGGGTCGGGTCTAACCCGAACCCGAACTGACCCAAACCCAAAACCCTAAACAGTCCTCATTCTTCCCCGACTTTCCGATAGGGTTCCGTAGCCCCTTCTGACAACGGCCAACTTTTTTCGGCCATTTTTAACCCCATTTTCAATGGCATTCTCTTCCCCCTTTCTTAAGGATTCCAACCCTAACCCTAGTTTTTCATTTAAGCCATTAAAACTTCACGAAATAGGCCAAGACAGTGGCTCCGATCATGTATGCGATTTTTCGGTGAGCCAGTTTTATGCCATTACCCTCAACTGTTTTTATTCAAATCTTTTACCAATCTCTTCCTGCACTCAACAAGATTAACTGCCCACCATTTAAACTAAGTTTTAACACATAAACATCAAGAACCGAATTTTTCACCCTAGACCTGTAACTGAACATAACTTCTTCATTTTTCTACTATTTTAGTTAATTCCTTTTGTAAACTAATCCACATTTCATGCTCAACATGGCCCTAGGATTCAAACTAAAACATCATGCTTAAAAATTTTAAAACCAGAACTGAGCCAACTCGCCAAATTTTCTGGATTTTTCTTGTTGCAGCTTCCCTCTCCCTTTTTGCTCCCTTCTTGGTCCAACTTGGCTCGACATCAGTCTCCTCTCAACACACACACAGCCTCTACACTCAATCTTTCTTTCTGATTTCTTTTCTGTCTAACCAATGTACACACTCCACATATACACATAGATATATACACCACTCCACACGCAAGGTCACTGCAGCCCCTCTATTTCTCTCTCTTCCCACACCCCTTTTTGACTTCTCACAGTCCTGATTTCTCCTTCTTTTTCTTCTTTTCAGAATGCATTAAATGCATTTCTTGCATTTTTGGTGTTTCATATATATATATATATATATATATATATATTACACACATACTCAGTCACACACACCACCCCAAGCATACTGATTTACACACACATCTTATGTATACATATATATATATATATATATATATATATTTAATTACATGTATACATATAGTATATAATACTAAATACATATACATATATACCATACATTATATATATATATATATGCATATACACATATACATAGATAATGCACATTTCATACATACACACATATATTCATATTTAAAAAAAAAATATTTATTCCAAAAAAAAAATTCAGGTCTTTACAAATGTGTTGTTATGCATTTTGAAGAGACAACTGTTGATGTGACATTTATTGCGTCAGTCGGCGATTAAGATTACGAGGCCATCATTGCCTCAACCGCCACAGCAGTTCAGATGTGATGCCCCCCAACGTAGGCACCCGTTAGGGTTCTATATGAAGGGGGAAACACCTCACCGTTCCCCCTTTCAACATTTCGAATTCTGCCTTGACAACATTCAACCCCAAGAACAACTTTTGAAACGATCTCCGGTGTGCCAGAGAATTTCCTCTGATCAAGACCTCGGCCAGGTTTGGTTCACAAACATTCCTTGAATTTCTTCATTTATTTTCCTCTTTTTTCTACTCTCCTCCATTTTTTGTTTTGGACAATGTTTACCTCTAATGCCTAGTCACATACTGGTCCTGATAATATGGAACTACAAGGAGTAGATGACCAAGTAAAATTAAACCTAATTGTTAGTAGTCCTTCTGAGAGTTTAGAGAATAGGCCTATTGGTAGACCGACCCCAAGTTCTGAGGTCAAAATAGTAGAGGCCTTTACAAAGCCTAAGAATAGAGGCGCAGAAACCTCAAGCAAAACCCACAAAAGGTAAGAGGGTGAAAGCGCCATTACTCAGAGCATGATAGATGCTCTGAAAGCTGCTTTTGACTTCCCTAATAACGTGTCTTGTAGGATACCTGAGCCTGTAGATTGCCCTTTCAACGTTCAGTATGGCGAGATATGTACTTATCTTGAATGGTTTGAGATAAGAGTTTGGTTTCCCTTTCACCGTATCATTAGGGAATTATTTAACCGGTTTAACAAGTGCCCAACTGATCTGAACATAAACAAATGGGGGCAGTTTCTAGGTTTTATAGTTTTAAGCCGTTTGAATGACATAGAAGTAGACATTCCCCCCGAAGAACTGACATTAAAGGTGAGCCCCCCTTTTTCTTCCATAACTTGCCCCTTTTATTTTATTTTTCTATATTTGAGCTTATTTATTACCTATGTTCTATATTTCTGTGTAGATAAAAAGGCTTGGAAGAGATCGATCTTCACTGCTCATCTCTAAAAGAAGTACAAGAAGCTCCTTTAAACCAACAACTATTCTTACGAGGTCATCCTTACACCGAAGGACTTAATGAAGGCTGGACAGGTGAAGGATCGTAATGAGAGTTTGAAGAAATCCCTAATTTCTGGATGGGTTCCGGGAAAGAAAAATAAAATTGGGGAAACATCTATCCCTGTTGTTCCCCCCTCTAAAAAAGAGAAGATGTTGATCTTCGACTCCCCGAAGCGGACTATGTCAGAGGAGCTGACTTACTCCCCAGCTTAGAAAGCCCTTCCATCCCCGGCACCTACCATGCCAAAAAGGAAGAAAGGAAAGGGCAAGGCAATCGTTGCCCCTCCCGAGCCTAAGGACTCCGGCCCAAGTGCTATGAAAAAGGCGTACAAGGACTTCTGGGCGACAAGTCCGAGTAAGTTCACTAGACTGAAGCCCTAGAAGATAGCCAAAGATCTGATGGCTATCGATATGAGGGTGAGTTCTTATTCCCATTGTTTAATCATCTTTGAGTATTCTACATATCTCTAGTGCTAACTTAGCTGTTTTGTTTTCAGGTTGTTCATGGTTTGATAACCACCACGGACTGCCCCAAGGATACTGAACAGATCGACACCCTCCAGTCAAAGCTTGATGAAACTAGGCTTCAACTCGAGACTATGCAGTCGGTAGTGGCCGCTACCGAGGAAAAGTTGAAGGAAGCCACAAATTCATACTCTATTTTGGACATAGTTATCAGAACTGGTTGAACTGGGCATTAAACTAGTTCGGTTCGATTAAAATACTGATTTTGCTAAAGAATAAAAAAAAATAGGTTGAACCGGCCAGTTTTTTTTTAAAAAATGAGTGGATCGGCTGATTTTTAAAAAAAATTGGTTGAATTACCTTTTGTCTTTTTATCACCTAAAAATTTTTTTCTCACAAATTTTCTTATATTTGATGATTAAATGATGAAATTTAGTATAAAATAAGATATTGTTGCATGTATTTTTGTTATATATACAAATATATTAAACTTATAAATTAAGATAATTTCAATGATTATGCTTATATTTTGTTATTTATCGCTAGATAATAAAAAATATATATTTTCTTGTTATTTTCTTAATTTTTAATATATTTATTGATATTTTTAATATATTAATTATAAAACCGGTTGAACCAGTGAACTGTGAACCGTCCCTTTCACTAGTTCATCGTTCGGTTCGATTCTGATAACTATGATTCTGGAGTCCGGAAGGGACACCCTGGCTGCCGAACTAAAAGGTCTCAAGAAGAGATTTGCATACTTCGAGGTTGCTGCTGCCAAGAAACTTCAGGACAACATTGAAGTTGTCAGAGCTCAAACTAAGATTAACCAAAAGGATGAGGTCCATGAGCTAAGTGATGAGCTCATTGAGCATGGCTACCGAACCTTCAGGAAGAAGCTCCGTAAGATGCATCTTGACCTGGACCTGATTGGGGTGAATGATATTTTGGTCTTCCAGGTTGAGGTAGATACTCTGGATGCCAACAATGACGAAGAAATGGCCCATGAACCCCTCCAAGAAGTTTCCGCTAGAGATTTCAAAGCCTACAATAGAGTAGATTTGTAGGACTTCTTTGTATTTTCTTCTTTGTCTTTCTGACTTTGTAACTTTCCCATCTTTGGGCTTTTGATATATGAAATCTTGTTTATTTCAGAACTTGTGCCCATTTTGATATCTTTGTGTAATTTCTAACTTTAATATCCAGGACCAGTAGTAGAAATATAAGTTATTTAAAAATTCGTACAACACTTAGCAAAGTATTTCAAGGCTCTAAATAATGGAACATACAAACCTGAAACACTTGTAATAAACACCTGATTTTTGGGGTTCCGTATATTAGGAAAATGGAGCAAATCCATAACACTTGTAATGAATACAAGGTTTTTAGGTGGTCTGTACATTGGTGAAATGAACCAGACCCGTAACACTTGTAATGAGTACAAGGGTTTTAGGGGTCTGTACATTGGTGAAATCGACTAGACATGTAACACTTGTAATGAGTACAAGGTTTTTAGGGGTCTGTACATTGGTGAAATAGACAAGACCTGTAACAATTGTAATGAGTACAAGGTTTTTAGGGGTCTGTATATTAGTGAAATGGACCAGACCTGTAATACTTGTATTGAGTACAAGGTTTTCAAGGGGCTGTACGTTGGTAAAATAGACCAGACCTATAACACTTGCAACTAGTACAAGGTTTTTAGGGGTCTGTACATTAGTGGCAAACACTGAAATAAACAAAAAATAAAGAATTCTTTATTGATAATACTTGCGCAAGTGCTCAATATTCCAAGGCCTGGGCATAGACTTTCCAATTAAATCTTCTAACCAACAAGTTGTAGGTCTAACAATCTTGGTTACTTTGTAGGGCCCTTCCTAGTTAGGGGAATGCTTTCCTAGGGTGGGATCTTTTGTGTAACACCCTGACCCTGATTATTTAATAATTAGTTTGCTAATTATTAATTAGAAACAACCTAAAGAATGATTAAGGAAATTAATCAGAGTTTTTCGATAGTCACAATAGACCAATAAAATAATTTAATACATCAAGAGAGGAAGGCTTAATTTAGTCATCTTAACCTGATTTTAACACTACAAGAATTCGAATTAACAAGTTACGAAAAACACAAAGAAATAATAACCGACACGAGGCATTCGACATCGAAGCTAACCGAAATAGGAAGTGACCAGAAGAAACCGCTTCGTAAAAATAGCAATAGAAAAGAAAATATAAAGGAAATAGCTAAAATGGAAGTCTGTGCCTAGCCAAACGAGGCATAAGTACAAAATAGAAGGAAAAAATACCAAAAGTGAGGCCAAGGGATTTTGAACCCTTGACCGAGTGAGGCAAGGTTTCAAAGTCCCAAAAATTTACCACTTGGCCTGCAAGCACTTTTATGCTATAATATACATAAGATATATATATATATATATATGTCATGTAATGCCCCAAATGCTGAATGCTCAAAATGAAGTGGCAGCCCCTCATTGGACCACTACATCCACCAATTGCCTTTCATGCAAGAAAAGAAACAAAAAAAAATAGATAAATATATGATATATATATATATATATCTGAGTTTGCGTGTGTGGAATTGCAAGATCAGAATTTAGAATTGAAGTGTGTGAGTGTGTGCGTGAGAGACTGTGTGTAAGTGGAGAAGTGTATGTGTGCGTGTGTATTGCTTGAGAGAGAAAGTGAGTTAAGAAAGAGACTTGTGAAGAGAGGGAGTTGAAGCCTCATTGTATGTTGCATGCAAGGAAGAATACAGAAGCTTAAGGAGCAGGACAGTAGCTAGAGAGCTTGAGGAGCAAAGCTAGAAGAAGAGAGGGAAACCGAAGAGAGAGAGAGAGAGAGGTAAAATTTTCCTCTCTCTAAGAGATTTCCTTTTTGAATTCAACTGTTAGTTTATTTTGCATGCAATGGGTTCTTAAGCTAACTGAATGTAAAAAAGAGACCTAGGAGGGCTAGAATGAGAGGAAGCCCACGAAACCCACCATTAATGGTTGCCCCGAGCTCAGGTCTGGACCAACTTGGAATCGATCTAGGATTGGTTGGCAAGGACGTGATCTAGAGCATCTCAGGGTTACAATCCAAAAAGGACCATCGAAAATAGACCAAAAATAGAGGAGATAACTTGAGTTGCAGTCACGGTCGTGAAACCTCACCCCTCGAAATCGAGCACTAAGCCTGATTTTTGGAACGCAGTTGTGAAGCCCCTATGGCGTGGAACAGAGCAGACCAAACCTTGTGCAGTTTGACGCAAAAATGAGGGTGTACAGTCAAGTTGATGGTACGCCATGTTTAAGTGTGACCGAGCTTTTGGGCTCAATTTGATGCTCCAAATCAACGAAGAAAGATGAATTAGAACCCTAGGAGTTGTTTAAAAGTGAAAGCAGAGGAGAGGGAAGCTTAGACACACACGAAATAGGAGATTAAAATTTCATAAAACTAAGGCTACAATGAACCTCGAGTTGGGGACAATGAACAGTACAAGGTCGGGTTATAGACCGGGTTTCGGGTTGGGCCCCCACCCAATGGCAGAATGGTTTAAAAACCCTTTAGTGAAGCTACGTCGTTTTGTTTAAAAGAATAAAAATATATTATTTGACAGGGCTGATGTTAGCATGACATCAACGTGATGCAGTAGACCGACTGAACTGGTTGGTTCAACACAATTAAGGCCGGTTCACTTAAAAATGAAATAAACCCTCCGGTTAATTTTAAATGTTCTTAGAAATTACATTTGGACCCCCATGAAATTCTGAAATTTCATTTTGACCCCTAATAGTTTAGTAAATTATAAAATGACCCAGAAATTTAATAAATATTTAATTTAAATCCCTTTTAATTAGACAAAAAATTACTAAAATGCCACTAAGTCAAAAATGGGTCAAACGAAGTCCAAATAAAATAAATGAATAATGTATTTTTACTCTTTCGGGCATTCCGGACTCAACGATGGAGTCCGATTTGTGAAATTAACTCTCAAAAAATATAGACACGTAAATGGTAAATGATTATATTACCCCTAATGGTACCTAGGGCCAATTAAAAATAAAAGATAATTTTAATTGTGTCAGACACTCTGGACTCAACGGTGAAGTCCGTACTAGCAAACGAAGTATCCAAAAAATGTGACGTTTGGAAGTATAAAATTACCAAAATGCCCCTAGTATAGTACGAAGCCCCAAATAAAGTCCAAATTAGATGAAATTGATACCTGATGGAAGCCCAAATAATTATAAACTCATATATGTGACTAAATAATGATTCGGGGTCAGAATATCATAAAATGTGAAATGACCAAAACACCCCTAAGTACGGGAAATACAAAGTAAAGGCCGAATAAAAGCCAATCTAATATAAATAATTGTCATAAATATAAGTATGAAAATTGAGGTGCTAAATAAGACTCCAGAACAGGCAAAGTATAAAATAAGAAATGATCGATGTGTCCCGGTAATCGAAAACATATACCAAATGAAGTCTAAAAGACTTAGGAATTTACATATAAGACATGGTGAATATTCTGAGGACCACGATAGGTTCCAGAGCAAGAATGAGAAAATTATCATTGTGCCCCTAAGGTCAAATACACGATTAATTGATAATGAATAAAGTTCAAATAACTTTAATTATAATTCTGACAGCTACTAAGCTGACTTAAGGAATTTAATAGCCTAAGTTGAAACCCCATAAAGGGGAAATTAAAAACCTTTAATTGAATAGACTAAGTTCAAAGGAACTTAGAACATTGCATAATAATGTTTGAGATTAAAATGGGTACTAATTCATTATGAAATATTTTTGGATCCATGATTAGTAGGATCACCTAGACAATGGAAATGAAAAGAAGCTGTGGGATAACAATAGTGGTACCCGCATGAGAATGCGATGCTAAGAAATCGACGTAAGTAACTCCTATGCTTTATTATGGGTTATTCCCAGCAAGTCATATTTATTTTCATATGCTGCCAAATTTGTACTTTATCACTACTTATTGAACCTGATTTCTCCATTTTGAAACCAATTAACTTATGATTATTGGTTATGTCAGTACTTCATAATTAGTTTGCTTGCCTATATCATTGTGAACTTGATTTCTGATACTTGAACATAATTGTACCATCATGCATACCATGTCAGGATCTGGTGATATATCTTGTTGATGGAGATCTTGATATTCCACACACTTTATGATTTGTTGATTGTGATATTGACTGCTTCATACAATTGTACATCCCGTGTGTTATTGATCATGATATTCGGTATGTGCCCGAGGTTGTGCTCAGTCACAATGGCCCATCTATTCTCAAATGCGGGGTGGACCTTTTAGGGTCGGTTATGTCATTCGGGACCTGTAGTGAAAGAGCTCTGGCACTATTCAGTAAGCCCAAGGAAGCGAGGCGGATCTGAATATGGGGTTCTGGGGGTATGTCGGGCCCCGTTCTGTTTACGCATCTATTCCATTAGAACTTGATAATGACATTTGTTGTATTCGTTGGATGATCATATTCTATGCCCTATGAATGATCACATTGTGCGAGCATGATTCACTTTGATTGGCTAACGTATTTGTTGGGGTAGAAAAACATCATGTTAGGCTAGATCCCATTTTGCATGATTCTATCATTACTTTCTTGTACCTTATTGTGGGATAAACCTCTTTGGACCCTCGGGTCGTTGTTGTTATATCTTGGTGACTAGCAATATAATATATTTTTCTTCTATATTCTTGAGGACTAACCCTAACCCATGGCAAAGTTAGGAATTTACTTACTGAGCTAAGTTAGCTCACTCATTACTTATAACCATTTTTCAGATGGCCTATGACGGATGATATGCAATGAGATAAAGAGTGGAGCTAGTGAAGCACAAATGATTAACATTGATAATATGAATTCCAAGTCAAAGTTGACCACGTACTCTGTAAGGTTAAGTCCACAATTATGTCTTATAATATTGGATCATTAGTGATAAGGTTAGCCTAGTATGTTGGATCACCATGATTAAATTGTACTTGGAGATATTCTGATTGTTGGTCATTGGAGATGAACTTTTGATCAGGTGAATTGCATTTGGTGTAACTTCTGCTTTAAATAATTCATTGATAAAGAATAGATGCATTGGAACTTGGTTCATGCATATTGGTACTCTAGAGATATTTGGTAACTGATTCTAGATGTGCTCTGATGTGTTTGGATGAGTTGCATTTCTGAACTAAAAAGGTTTTAATTTCTGCTACTTTGACCCTACATTTGGAATATAAATCACTATAAAGTTCAGAAGTCGCCTTTGGTTGGTCGCATTGTCGGTGGATAAAACTGGCAAGGTGGCCAACTGGCATCACGTCATCGGTATCTACGTAGGGTAGGGTGCTCACCTCAGTGTTGTAGGTGAGTGAAAATGGCGTGTCTGTGTAGTTAGGGTTCTCCTAGTAGTTCAGTAGGCCCAAAGAACCCCAAGGAGCTCTTCGACCCATATTCCCTAGGGCTTTTTCTAACTTTCTCTTTATGGCCTCGAGAATAGTATAGTTGTTGACCTCGTCTTGCCTATTAGCTTGAGGATGCCCTAAAAAGGAGAAATGATGGCTAATATGGAGGTCTTCACAAAACTTCCCGAATACCTTTCCCGTAAATTATGTCCTATTGTCTAAAATAATGACTTTGGGTATGCCGAACCTGCATACAACGTTCTTCCAAGTGAAGTTCTTGACCTCTACCTCGGTGGCGTGGGTCCATGGTTCAACTTCTACCCATTAGAAAAGTAGTGAAAGGCAACTAACAGAAATCTCCTATTCTGAGGGGCTTTTAGCAATAATCCTATAATGTCCATTCCCCATTGGGTGAAGGGCCAAAGACTTGCAATAGAGTTGAGTTCATGCTGAGGTTGATGTTGGTAAGAAGCAAAACGTTGACATTTGTCATGCTTCCGAACATATTCCTTAACTTGTTTTAGCATACTCGGCTAGTAGTAGCCTTGAGTCAATGCTCAATGGGCTATTGTTCTTCTACCGTTATGGTTGCCATACCCTCGTGTATATCTGCTAGAATATAATGGGCTTCTTCTGAAGTTAAGCACCGTAGGAAGGGTTGCGTGTAAAACATTCGGTAAAGTTTTTCTTTAAGGATTAAATATCGAGCTGCCCTGATCCAAACCCTTCTGGCCTGGTTTTTGTCCTCTGAAAGTGATCCTTCCATCAGGAATTTAATAATGCGAGTCATCTAATTCAAAGATTATTTTGAAATCTGAAGAGCTTGTGATGCTTCAGTGCTAGGTTTGGACCGGTATGAGATTTTCACCATAGATTCTCTTCCCGACTTGAGATGGGAGGCCATATTTTCTAATGCATCTGCCTTGGAATTTTGATTCCTTTCAATCTTCTGAATAGTGAACTTGTGGAAGGATTACTTTAATGATTCCCCCAACTCGAATACATGATCATCCTGCTATCTTTGGTAGAATATTCTCCCAGGACTTGACTGACTACAAGCTAAGAATCTGAAAATGCGTCAAGGTTCAGAGCTTCACATTCCAGAATCAGCATTAAACAGAAGATAAGTGTTTCATACTCAGGTTTATTGTTAGAGGCTCTGAATCCCAGGCTAATGCCTTTTTTAGTTATGATCCCATTAGGGAACTAAAGTATTATACTTACTCCAGAGTCTTTATCTGTAGAAGAACCATTAGTGTAAAGTAGCCATGTCGAAGTGTTTGTAGTGGTTTAGTTTTTTAAATGATTCGTTCCAATGAATTCAACTATAAAATCTGCTAATGTCTGAGATTTGATAGCAATTCGCGGAACGTAAGATATATTAAATTCTCCTAAATCTACTGACTATTTAACCAATCCTCCAAAAACTTCAGGTTTGTGCAGGACCGATTTCAAAGGATATGATGTGGGGATCACAATAGGATGAGCTTTAAAGTATGATCTAAGCTTGTGAGCATTTATCACCAAGGCTAAAGCCAATTTTTTAATTTTGGAATACCTTGTCTCAGTGTCCAGAACCACTGTACTGACATAAAAGACAGGCCTTTGAACTCCTTTGTCTTTTTTAATTAATGTAAAGCTGACCGCATTTTTTGATACTGCTAAATACAGGAGTAGTTCTTCCCCTGGCACTGGTTTTTAAAGAAGGTTTGGGGAGGCTAAGTACTACTTGAGTTGTTGAAAGGCTTCTTCACATTCAGAGGTCCACTCTAAGGCCTTACTCTCCCTTAAAGCTTTAAAGAACAAGTGGCACCAATTCATTGATTTAGAGATAAACCTATTCAGCACTGCTATCTTTCTATTTAGCCCCTGAATATTTTTCTTAGTTTTGGGGGATTCTAGGTCAATCAAAGCTTTGATCCTAGTAGGATCTGCTTCAATTCCTCTTTGGGAAACCAGGAAACCCAATAATTTTCCCTCTATAATCCCAAAGGTACATTTTGATGGGTTGAGTTTCATTCTATATTGCTTTAGGATGTCAAATGTTTGGGACAAGTGTTGGGTGTAGTCAGCCATCCAAACACTTTTGATGAGCATATTGTCGATGTAGACTTCCATTGTATCTCTGATTTAGAGGCCAAATATTTTGTTTACAAGCCTCTGATATGTGGCACCAACATTCTTTAGACCAAACAACATCACTCTATAACAATAGAGACCTCGTTCAAATATGAAGGCTATTTTCTTTTGATCTGGAGGATGCATTTGGATTTGATTGTAGCCAGAGTAAGCATCCATGAAACTCATAAGCTTTTGACCTACTGTAACATTTACGAGTTGATCAATTCTGGAAAAATGAAAGTTTTTCTTAGGACAAGCTTTATTGAGGTCGGTATAGTCAATGCAAACTCTCCATTTGCAGTTCTTCTTCTTTGCAAAAACTGTATTGGCAAGCCATTCAGGGTAGAACACCCCTCTTATCATTCTAAAATCAAGCAACCTCTAGACTTCTTCGTTAATAATCTTATGACGTTCTGGGGCACACGTTCTCATCATCTATCTCATGGGAGGATGGTTTGGATCTGTCATCAGCTTGTGAGAAATGAAGTTAGGATCTATTCCCTATATATATTTGGTCTCCCAAGTAAATACCGAAAGGTTGGCTTTTAGAAATTCAATAATTTCATTTTGCTTGGAAGGGGACAAAGCTGAGCCAATTAGCAGGTATTTTTCCTCTTCTTCAGTGCTGACAAGTACTTTGATGGGCTCCTCTATGTGTTTGACCACGTTGTCCCATCCTCTCGGACTCAATGGTTCATTGATTTCGAAAGGACGTTCCTCGGCCTTTTATAGCTCTTGAGAGGAAGGATTGTTGTCCTTATAAGGATACTATAATTGCTATTTGGAAGGTATTTCTTTGAGTGTGAGGGCATGGCATTCTCGGACAATGGCCTAACATCCATTAATGATGAGAACTTTGTCTTTGTGGACATATTTCTGGCATTGATGGAGGGCTGAAGTAATTGCCCCCATCTAATGGATCTAGGGCCCTCCAATAATGACGTTATAGGGAGATTTAGCATTAGGACCATATATTCAAAGATCAGGGTCTTCTAGTCATCTTCTTCTCTTACCGTGGTCGATAAATCAATTCTGCCCAATGGGAAGCTAAGGTTTCCATTGAATCCTACCATGACCGCAATAGTAGCTCTAATGTCCTTAGAATCAAGCTTCATCTGTTTGAAGGATTCGTAAAATAACACGTTGGTAGAGCTCTCAGTGTCTAGGAGGACCTTTCTAATCTCAAAGTTAGCAATTTTGAGTGAGATAATAAGAGCATCGCTTTGGAGACAGTGTATCCCAATGAGGTCTAGTTTAGAGAACTGGATCTGAGGTTCCGACTTTATCTTTTCCTCAATGGTCGAGATCTGGATGACGTGAGGCTCTGCCCTTGCTTCTCGAGCATATCTTTTTCTAGCCCGGTTAGACATTCATGTCATTGCATTATTAGCATGGAGCACGAAGATGACTTGTTAATTATTTTGCTGCTATTGATCATTCTGAACTTCCCTCTATTCAGGCCTCTGCTCTGGTCTCTTTTGAAGGGGTCTTTCCTATCGGGGGCTCTATCTCCCATTCTGGTTGACGAATTCTCTTAGTCGTCCCTTTCTAATGAGGTGCTCTATCTTCTACTTTAGAGCTCTACACTCCTCAGTTTTATGGCCCTATTCTTTGTGGAAATCACAATACTTGTTTTGATTTCTTGAGTCGGGGTGGATTTTCAGTAGTTCTGACTACCTCAAGTTTTTGCGAGTCTAGACTTGTTGGAGTATATGGGTAAGAGAAACATTTAACGGGGTATGAGTTCCATACTTTCCAAAGCCAGAGTTATTTTGGGCTCTTGATGTCGTTATCTTGTCAGGACTCATGGTCCTCTTTTTATTGTCCTTGTTATCCCTCTTCTGTACCTGTTTGTCCTTCTGAGCTTGCTCTTTAGTTTTTTGGAAGGAGGTTTTTGTATCTTCAAGATTAATATACTTCCCTCTATCCATGAACGCTGTCATATTAGCAGAGGGATTCTTGGTCAAGGAATCTTGACAACATATGGGCCCAAGGCCT